>CAKNWT010293342.1:0-11812 GCA_932066315.1 Andricus coriarius | reverse complement strand
ATTGGTTCCTAGTCTTTTTTTATTTTAATTGATCGTAAGACCGAAAAAATTAGAACTTATGTTCTTATTAAATTAATATTGAAATCGATCGAAGAAAGGTTTTCACTTCTTAAAAAATAGTTTTTTTGAGAAGTTGATTGTTTTTTATAAATAGTCATGTAGTACGGAAGAAAACGCTTGCTTGTAGTGAATGTATACCACGTGCACGTTTCTTTGATGTTTACGAGCTTGCGTCATGGCAACAGCGTTTACGGTGACTATATATTTACTGCCCTGCGAGTATTTACAACATCCTTTTTGTTCTAATGTTAGAATGTCATACTCGTCGCAGTGAGAATATACCTTACCCACAGTTATAGCTGCAAGGCTTTTATAAATTGTTGGAAGACAGGCTATTGCTCTAAATTTAGAACGGGAGCATCCACTGAGGACATATCCAAGTGCTTCTGGCTGTTGCTTGCACGCTCGGCAGTTGGTATTGCCTACAGGTACATTCATTATGCGCTCGCGGTAAACTAAGGTGTCTATAATGGCGTATTAAAAGGCAAAAAAAAATCCCTCAGTCTCCGATCTTAATCCAGCAGACTTGAGGAGCATGTTGTACAGACCCATCGATAGCTGTTCTCTACGTATAATGCCGTAGAATTTACGATGAAGGGAATTGTTAGCATGTTCTCTCAGTAAAAGCGAATGTTCTGCATCCTGTACACGACTTTTGAGCACCAAAGGTGCTAGTGATGCTAGGCCACATATAGTGTCACTGGAATTAAATGAGAGATCAAGCTCCTTTGCGGCCGTATCTGCGGGACGGTATAGAAACTCCGTAGCATTGACAACTTCATGTTAATGTACGAGTTGCATAAGAGAATTTGTGCTATTTAAAATTGAGCAGGCTGTAGCTGGAACCGTTTTTCGATGAAGGCACTCCAAGCTCAGAAAACCTCTTCTTCCTTTATCTCGAGGAAGTTATATTTTAGGTACGGAAGATCTTGGATGATGATTTCGATTGCTTGTCATCATCTTGCGTGTGCTTCAGTCAAGTTGCTTCAACTCCTCGAAGTTCCGTTTTACTGCACCAGACGTGTAAAGCAGTATGAGAACGGCCAGCATATTGGTCGCCTTTTTTAACAAACGCACGTGTTGGGTTTCCGCTTGCGGTATGCCAAGATATGCATATCTTTCTCCATTGCCGAGATGTCGAATGGTATTTCCACCTATAAGTTGAACATCCTGATCGTCACGGGGTGGTGATTAGGTTTCTACTGAAGTACCTCAATTGGAAGACATGCCTAACTACTGGTCGCATGTTTGGGGGAAAGCGAACAGAAGCAGTTTAGATGCTGCGTCGCTCCAACTAGAGAAAGCAAGAGCAAGTAGTAACCTTGAAATGCAGCTGACAAACATCACATATTCAGATGTTTCAGTGGTTTTGAAAAGGGAAAGTAACTGAAAAGCTCCAGGTCCGGAGATGAAGCACACTTTCTGGTAAAAGTACCTGTTGAGTGTCCATACTACATTGGCAAGGTGTTTTCAGAAGAGCATTTAACATCCAGATCTGATGCCAGGTTTTAGGCCTAAAGGTATTACTCATAGGTTGCCCTTACGAAAGCAAGTAAACATCAAATAAATTTGCACATGGCATACATTGACTACAATCAAGCGTTTTCTTCAATATCACATGACCACTTGCTTGAAGACTTAAACACTTACAAAATCCGCCCACGTGTCATAAAATTTCTAAGTCGTGCGATGATGCTTCAGAGTACAAGAATCAAGTATTTTCATCACAGACAACCAAGGATAACTCGATCAATACGTATTACGAGGGGTATATATCAAGGAGACTCCTTCAGTTAGCATTGTTTAGCGTTGAATCCATTGAGCAAAACACTAGATATCATGTCTCACGAGTTTAAAATTCATCATAATGAGGATATTCATCAACTGAGCCATCTTCTATACATGGATGAACTGAAGCTATACGCTAGTTCAAAACACAAACTGCAGCAAGTGATCAATGTCACAAAGCACTTTGTCAATTATACCCACATGGAGTTTCGACTAGATAAATTCAGAACAGTGAATTTAACCAGATGATAATCAGGGAACGAAGAGCTAGAGAACGAGCACGAGAATGACATCGAGGCATTAGCTGAGGGCGACGTATTCTTAAATCTAGGGGTAATCAGCATGCGATACTTAAGAAAAGCATACCTACTCCCATCACCACAAGAGTCAGATTGGTTCTGAGGAGGTCTCTTCGCTCTGCAAACAAAATCCGGTCAATCAACACCTATGCCATCCCTGTCCTCACGTACTTCTTTGGGCTCATAAAATGGTCGTATATCGACCTGGGAAGGTTAAGCAGAACTATCCGCATAGAGATGACGAAGCACCAAATGCACCACAGTAGTTCGGCGATTGAAAGGGTAGTTCTACCACGACATAGAGGGGGCAAGGGCGTTGTATATGTGAAGAAACTGTGTAAGTCACAAGTTGTACAGTTGCGAGGCTATTTTAACAGCAAGCGAGATGTTGCGCTTTACATCGCCATCTTTAAAACGAATCTCGATTGCACGCCCTTGAATTTGTCCTTAGTGAAGGCTTAAAATATTAGAGCGAAAACCATAGAGGAATAAGAAACGTAATGGCGACTAGAACCCATTCACGGCGAGAAACCCAACACGTCAGATCAACACGAAGTGGATAGTGAGGCATCCAATATTTGGCTGAAAAGGGGCGTCCTGTTTGCGGAAACAAAAGGATTCGTCATTGCGATTCTGGACAGGGTTTTCACCAAAAGAAATGATCGTAAAGAGGTGTTGCGTCAAGGCGTGGTTCAGCGGTGCCGATTATGTGGAGATACTAATAAATACCTGGAGCATATTTTTGATGGTTGTCTGTAAAGGCTCAGTGACGATATACGCACAGACATAATGACGTCGTGGACATTATATATGAACAACTTGCCCTATGCCTAGAACTCTTAAGAGAATGGATGCTTTTCTATAGATGAATTCTAGTGCTCGTTTTAGAAAGCAAAGATTACATCTTATATTAGGATGGCACTATCCCGACGGATTATTATATTTGAGCCAAACGACCCGACATCTTGGTGCGATAGAAAAAAGGTGGATGAGCTTACATCATCGACATTGCTTGCCCACTTAAATGAAATTTGCAGGCAACATATACAACCAAGATCCATGAGTATAGCGAGCTAAAGCATGAAGTAAAAATAATATGGAGGAATTTGGAACATGCGTCTATTCACCCTAGTGTGATTTCGGCAACAGGAAATGTGCACGCAAGATACACTGAACATTTCGAACATTTAGGAGTCAGTAGGTTACTGGCCGCAGCTCAGAAAGCAGTTTTGGTAAACACCTGTCGCATTGTAAGAAACTTCCAAGACTATCCAGAAGTGGGCCACTAAAAACCTATGGAGTGGCAGAAAGTAGCTTTTACAAAATATCCAGTCCCGACTAGTGCCACTTTTAACGCTCGAGGCGGCTGTGTAAGGAAAACAGCGATTAAAGATGAATCAGCCGCTGCTGATGATGAAAAGCAGGGTTTACCCGAAATTACGTTTTCAAAGAAATAATAAGAGAGCCTCGGTGGTTCGTATGCCACACTATGCTGTAAGTCCCCCATCAGGCACTTGGCTGTAGCGCAGTCCGTGGACGGTGGGGTGAAAAAACAGACTTTGCCAAATATGTAAAATTAGGTATAGTACTCTTATCACTTGACTGCATTGAAACTGCGTCCCTGACAGTACATTTTTAAAATTTTAAATTCTTCATAAAAAATGGAAACGAAAATAATAATAAAATTGATTGTAAAGCTAATAATTAATGCGTAATCAACAATTGAATATTAACCAATCAGAAGAACGCGATAGATGGGCGATAGTTCATGTATTATTGATGAGAGTGTTTGTGCGAAAAAGCTGAGGCCTTGTAATTTCAAATTTGCAGAAGGTCGTAAATGTCAATCGTGCAACTTCACACGGAAACTACGCAACTGTAGAATCCACGTTGAATTATTATAATTTCCTTTGTTTATTTTGAATTTTGTTTTTTTTTTAAATAATTTTCTTGAATTCTTTAAAATAAACCATGAATTATTTTGTATTTCTCAAAGTCTTCTGTATTCTCTGCATTCTCCTGAGATCTTCTGAATTTTCCTGAGATCTTCTGAATTCTTCTGAATTCCGCTGAATTTTCTGAATTCTTTTAAGTTCTCTGAATTCTTTTGAATTCTCTGACTTCTTTTGTATTCTCTTAATTATTTTGAAATTCTCTAAATACTTTTGAATCATGTGAATTCTTTTAAACTCTGTACATTCTTTTGCACTCTGCGAATAACACATGAGCACAAAATCTGAACCCTTGGAACACGGACCAGAATAGGTGGGTCTTATATTCTCGGTGTCACTGAATTCGAATCCGTTATCCGTTTGGTCCCATCAGGTCAGGGTCTAGGTCAGTTCAAGGTGAAACCTACAAAATTCATCGCTAACCAAATAAACCAGGTTATCTATAGCTTTTAGGGTCGTTGAATTCGAATCCGTTGCCAGGGTCAGTTCAAGGTCAAGCTTAAAAAATTTATCGCCAACCAATTGAGTCACAGCACTCATAGGTTTTCGGGGACGCTGAATTCAAATCCGGTGCCCGCTTATTTTGATCAAGTCAGGGTCGAGGTCAATTCAAGGTAAAACCTACAAAATTCATCACTAACCAAATAAGTCAGGACACTTATAGGTTTTCGGGGTTGCTGAATTCAAATCCATTGTCCGTTTGTTCCCATCAGGTCAGGGACAAGGTCAGTTGAAGGTCAAACTTACAAAATTCATTGCTAACCAATTAAGTCAGGATACCTATAGGTTTTTGGGGTCGCTGAATTTAAATCTGTTGTCTGTTTGGTCTCATCAGGTCAGGGTCAAGGTCAAACCAAACGTACAACGGATTTAAATTCAGCGACCCCGAAAACCTATAGGTATCCTGACTTATTTGTTTAGCGATGAATTTCGTAGGTTTCACCTTGAACTGACCCTGACCACGACCTGATGGGACCAAACGGATAACGGATTTGAATTCAGCTACCCCAAAAACCTTTAGGTACCCTGCCTGAATTGGTTAGCGATCAATTTTGTAGGTTTGACCTTGAATTGACCTTGAACCTGACTTGATGGGACCAAACAGACAATGGATTCGAGTTCAGCGACCCCGAAAACTTATAGGTGCTCTGACTTAATTGGTTAGCGATGAATTTTGTAAGTTTGGCCTTGAACTGACCTTGACCCTGACCTGATGGGACCAACCGGACAACGGATTCGAATTCAGCGACCCCGAAAATATAAGACCCTCCTAGTCTGGCCCGTGCTGCAAGCATTTAGATTTTGTGATCCTGTGTTACTCTTCCTTCTCTGAATTATTCTGAATTCTCTGGATTTCTCTTAGTTCTCTACATTCTTCTGAATTCTTTCAATTCTTCTGAATTCACTTGATTCTTCTGACGTTTTCTGAACTCTTCAAACTGTACCGAACTCTTTGAATTCTCGCATCACTGATTTTTTTTTTATTATCTTCAAATCATTAGAATACATTTTAAGTGACACTGCTCTCGCCAGATAGGGCCCGTTTCGTGCTTGGCCTGAATGGTCTTGGACCACTGCTCATGCGCGATAGGGTCGGTTTCCGCTGAGCTCGAATTGGCTCTCACCACATCTCTCTCATTCCCATCTACCCTGCACCATCAGCGTAAATTCCTGGAAGGTCTTACGTCAAGGGGAACTATCTCACTAGAAAGGTGTACTTTGAACTCCTTCAGATCTTTTGAATTTTCTGAATTCTCTTGAAATCTTTAGAATGCTAAAATAGACAGGAACTAATGCATCATTTCCTGAAAATAATGGGTAGTTTCAATCATTACAACTTTGCTGACCTTTGGCCTCTTCTAAAATAAGGTTAGCATTTTCTCGTCAAAATGAGACTTTGTCCCTTGTATTCCCCATTTGAAAAACTACACAAAATATTTTTAAAGCATTAATTCCCATCATACCACCGAAAGCAATGCATTATTTTCTAAAAATCATGAGAATTATAAATAATTTCGAACTTTGGTGGCACTTAGCCTATTTTTAAAAATAGGTAAAAGTTTTGTCGTCAAAATAACACTTTCATTTTCGTATTATCGTTCGTAATCGAAAAACTACTGCAAAAACTTTTACACCATAAATTTCAATCATGCTATTCGTAGTGGAGCATTATTTTTAGAAAGCGAGGAGAAGTTTAAATAATTCCCAACTTTGTTGACTTTTGTCCTTTTTTGAAAAATGGACAAAGGTTTTTCATCAAAATGACACAAGGTCTGCTATCTTTGCTGATCGAAAAAGTGCAAAAAACACTTTAAAACTTGAAATTTAAATTATGTCACCGAAAGAAATGCACCATTTCCTGAAACTAATGGGAAGGTTCAATCATTTCCAACTTTACTGAACTTTGGCCTCTTATAAAATGTGGATGAGTGTTTTTCATCAAACGGAAACTTATTCTGTTCACTTCCTTGTTTTAATAACGACCCAAAATATTTTTAAACTATGAATTGCCATCATGCCACCGGAACCAATGTATTATTTTCTGAAAATCATTAGAACTGTACATAATTTCCAGCTTCGGTGGCATTTGGCATATTTTTTAAAATACGTAAGAGTTTGTCGTCAAAATCAGACCTTGTCTGTTTTCTTGTCTGATTGAGAAAATACAAAAAAAGCGTTTAAAACTGAAACTTCAATCAAGTGCCAGGAAGTAATGCATTATTTCCTGCAAATAATGGGAAGTTTCAATCATTTTCAACTTTGCTAGCATTTGGCCTCTTTTCTAAAAGTGACAAGAGTTCATCGTCAAAATGAAAAGCTCTCTATTTTCTTTCATGAATAAAAAACTAAGGAATAAAGTTTTAAAACATAAATTCAAATTATGTCACCGAAAGGAATGCATTATTTCCTGAAAATAGTGGGAAGTTTTAATAATTTTCAACTTTGCTGAACTTTAGCCTCTTATAAAATTTCGATGAGAGTTTTTCGTCAAAATGAGACTTTGTTATCTTTCCCGTTTTCAAAACTACCCAAAACAGTTTTAAACCATCAATTTCCAACATGTCACCGGAAGCAATGCATTATTTTCTGAAGAACATGAAAAGTGTAAATAATTTCCAGCTTCGGTGGCATTTGGCATATTTTAAAAAATAGATAAGAGTTTGCCGTTAAAATGAGATCTTGCCTGTTGTCTTATGTGATTGAGAAACTACCAAAAAACTGTTAAAAACTGAATTTTAATCATGCGACTGGAAGTAATGCATTATTTCCTGAAAATAATGAGACGTTTCAATCATTCCCAACTTTGCTGACTTTGGACCTATCTAGTGTCTTCCCTATTTAAAGACTACACAAAAAAGTCTCAAAACATGAATTTCAATCCTGCCATCGGAAGTAATGCATTATTATCAGAAATCTAGAGGTTTTAGTAATCAGCACCACTAATTCTGATAACGCGTCATAATGAAGACCAGCCTCTTTGCTTCCTTGAAGGAAAAACTACCCATGTGATTTTTGAAACATAAGTTAAACAATGCAATGAATAATTGTAATGAGTATATTCATCTAATTAGGCGTATGACGCGAGATACCTAATACATTTCTCAAGTCCCTCTTCCGCTTTCCCACATCCTTGAAATAAAATTCAAATAGCCAAGACATTTAAGCTTTCCAACTATTCGACTTACAAATGATTCTATTAATCAACCAAAACTCAGATTAATTAAAATCATAAAACCAGCGAAACTGGGCTATGGAATGCGAAAAATGTCGAAACGTCTATTCAGCACGAATTGTTCAATGCTCAAAGACAACGAACTCGATCCATTGCCACATTTACGACAAAGTCATTTCCAAGAGGAAACGAACTTGATTTATTGTCGCATTGATGACAAAGACATTTCCAAAATCATAACTCGGTGAATTGCCACATTGATGACAGATAATTTCTAAATCATAGCGAGGATTTTGACCACACCATTTTCAAATTCCCAAATCATGAAAAATCTATACCTATTCACTACGTGTCACAGGCATTTAAAACTACTCGATTTTATCGAAGGAATGTTCAGTCCGCCGGGAAGTTTGACAACGTGCACGAAAACGAATTCCTAACTACGTCTAAAGAAGAACGTAAGCCGTTTTGTTGCTCGCAACACATAAATCAAACGGTTGCGAACTGCGCCTGAACCATAGTTTCGAATCCACTGGAAACTGGAAGGAAAGAGTGAGAGAGAGACAGAGAATGAGTGTGCAGGCGTGTGATCGACGTTGGCGCCGCGCACACGCAATTCAGTTCGTATCAACTGTTTGATCTATTCACACGGTCCGTGCGGAGCTCCCTCGTGTCCGATCTCGGCTTCCACACAAAGTTAGATTTCGCCATACGCGAAATCTCATTCGCCACACGCGAATCCCTGCTTATCGTATGCCTTTTGATGCCAACTCCCTTTGCTAACTAAAATATATTCCTGACGAATCTAAAAACGTAACCAAACCGAAACCGTACCACAGTGCGCGACGTCAACGCCGATCACGTCGGGACGGACGTTCCTTTTTTCGTCAAAACAGAAGTTCCTTTGTTAGTCGGAACGGAAATTCCTTTAGTTCGTCGCGAAAATGATCAATTAATTGAATTGTTCATGTAAACGTTGTTTCTTTGTGTTTCCTCAATAAATCAGGTTCTTTTTTATGATGCATGGCTTTTTCCCTTGAATCGGTGTTTTATTTTGCCGCCTAATCTTATTAATTCGATTCGTTAAAAGCAAGTGATTTTGGAATATTTTCAGGGCAACGTATCCAGCTGAAAAAATATACTAAATAAGCAAATCGCTGAGCTACCTAGGGCAAAGCGATCACGACAAAACATAGTGCCTCCTGTGAGGTTTTGATTCGCCTCACAATCAAGTTCGGTTGGCGTCGCATACGTGGTTTTCGGCGGGCTTCGACGCGTTTCAATGCGAAATTCAGTTTCTCCATTTCCGGATCGTGTTGCTCGCACATCGGTTCGTTCCATCGAAACTTTGCGAACAAAGGATAACAAAGGCGAGTGCCTCTCTAGCAAGGGAGCCGCTATTCGACATCGGACATTCTACAACTCGACATCGAATCCACAGCAGATCTCCAATGGTTATCGTCGCTCCCACAAAAGGACGCCTCACCGCCCAGCAGTCTTCAGCACTGGAGATTAAAACAAGATAAGTACTCTTCCTTTTCTGAGTTTTTATAAAAATGTTTAACCCTGCAAATTTTACTCATTGTACGCGAAAGTGAATTTAGTTCGATAATTCTAAATTAGTGATTTCGAATTATTCACTCCACGCGGTAGTGCTTCGTGTTCCACAAAGCTTCTTTGTTCCAAGAGAGAATGGGAATCCAAAATGAATTAAATTTAATAATTTTAATTCGACGATTTCGAATTAATCATTTTTTGCGGTAATGATTCTTTTTCTGCGAAGTTTTATTTTTTGAAATAGAATTATAATTCAAACTGATTTTAATTTAATAATATCAATTCGAAGATTGTGAATTAGTCACTCCACGCGGTAGTGTGCTATAAACAAAATCTTTTAATTTCCTCCAAGCAAGGAACATTATTCAAAGGATTGGCAAGCGTTATGTGAAGCATGCGACCAAAACGTATGATCGTAGTTGAGCATGTAGATGCGAGTCTAGATCTTCTTATACTTTCTAAAGCAGATCCAGACGATCTGTCCTCACTTGTAGACAAAGCACACCAACATATCAGCATGTTCAAAGAAGTTCAAATCAAGATCAATGACCAAATTGTAATCAGAATACTAGAAAGATGTTTACCAACGGGTATTTCATCTAGGTGGCAAGATCGATTGGATGGGACTCAACTCCCAAACTTGAACGAATTTTATAAATCCATCCAATCGACGGTATTTAAACAACGCTCATTAGAAAGGCCTGCCTCGAGTGGCCGCAGCAATGCTAAGAAACGAGTTGGCGGGTGACTTATCAATTTCCTGGTAAAATCAAAGGGACAGAAGCACGATCTCTCGTAACTTCTGCTTTCGACTCTTGGAGATCTAACTGCATTATATGTAAAGAACTGCATCGTCTCTATGATTGTCCTAAGTTTAACGAACTCAATGTTTGAGAGCGTTGGAACGTTGTGAAGATACACAAACTGTGTCGTAATTGTTTGTACGAACACGCTCTCCCTTGACAAAGTAAAAAAACGTTGTAAGAAGTGTGATCGAGTCACCACACTTTGCTGCATGCAGAAAAATCATTTGAGTTACTTAAAATCTAACCGTCCTATGGGGGGAAGGATGAAAAGCCTTCACGTTTGCAATCCCACAAGCATGACTAGATCAGCAGATCTATGCTTCTAAAGCGTTCCCTTCGGATTCTCAATTAATGATCACGGCAGTAGTAAAAGTCCAAAACCAAAGGGCAAACTGTTTCATGGCACGGGCATTACTAGACTCTTGTTCTACAATCAATTTGATCACTGCAAAATTAGCAGATTCGTTAAACTCGTCTGAGCAAACTTCTTCAATTAAGATTGGGGCGGTTAATGGGTTATGTACTGTATCTAAAGATAACTTTAAAGTGACATTCTGTTCAAACTACAAAAATTTCAAACAAGAATTGAATTTCTTAATAGTTTCAAAAAATAGCTGAATTTGTGTCCAATGAAATATTTTCTCGGAAGTTATTTGACATTCCTAAAAATTTGCAGCTGCGGATCCTCAATTTCACATGCCTAAGCCAGTCGATTTATTGATAGCAGCAGGTACAACTTTATCGGCATTATCAATAGGTCAGGTCAAACTTCAACACCAAAAATCTCGAGTCAGTTTACAACAAACTCTGTTAGGTTTGGTCGTGGCAGGAGGATCACACGTTCTCGTAGTGCCTGGGCTTCTTGAAATTTCGTAAATTTGGATAGACTTCTTGAGCGTTTTTGGGCAATAGAAGATTTGATCACGAACCTTTAAGATCTCGTGATGACATGTCATGCAAACAACATTACGTGGATCAAACTCAGCGTGATGCGACGGGTAGGCACATCGTACGGCCCCATTTCGAGATAGCAGGTTCAAATTAGATAAATCTAAAATTCACGGTCCGTGCGGAGCTCTCTCGTGTCGGATCTCGGCTTCCACACGAAGTAAAATTCGTCATACGCGAAATCGATCTCGGCTTCAGAAGAAGTTAAATTCGCCATACGCGAAATCAATCTCGGCTCCCACATAAAGTACCTGGTATAGAGAACGGTATTTTCTAGCTCCTTTCAGGCAATTGTGATCATATTTAATCTCGCGTTTCGTCATTATAAAGACTCACTTATGAGCAAATAAAGACTCTATTAATCGCCCATTTTTGGACCTCGCTAGCGACCTGAGGAAAAAATATAAAAATATGTTACAGGTATCAAATTACTCGTCATTGAAAACCAAAGTGAGCATCGCTTTTCGTTTTTTGAAAATTTCAAAAAATCACCTCCATTTAGGGGTTGAGAAGGCCAAAAAAAATTTAAAAAAAAAGAAAATACCACTAATTATAAAGTCATTTTTCATTGTAGTTTTGTCTATAAAATAAACAATATCAAAGTCAAATCTCGTATTTTCCTGATTCATAAGGGGCTGATGTGGGTTACAAATTCATTTTAAAGCTCTCACATGGCGTGAAATCATCCCTAAAATATTCAGAAAAAGAAAAATTTTCTAAAATTCGAAA
>CAKNWT010293339.1:0-11356 GCA_932066315.1 Andricus coriarius | reverse complement strand
AGGTTATAATTTTGTATCAAATTTATCAAATTTTTTATTGATTATGAAAAGCAATGAATTCTTCTTCGCATAAATGTACGTCGCATTCTTCACACATGAAAATTATTTTTTTTTGTGATTACTCCTTTCATTTTGCAGACTCGACATCTTTTATGATTTGTAGTTTTTCTTTATCAAGTGATCAAGGGAACTTTTAACAAAATTGCTTTAAAGTGGATAAAAAGTGACAGGTTTATGACACGAAAATCATGTGGAACATAACCTCAAGAAGCAAACGTCAAATTGAACAAAATACCTTTGAGTGGAAGAATTGTACAAAATTTATTTAATTTACATTTAATTTAAGGTGACGTTGTGTATTAAAAGATTTTTGTGTGCAAAATGAAAGGAGTAATCAAAAGAACAACTTTCATATGTGAAGAATGCGCCGTACCTTTATGCAAAGAAGGATTCTCGCTCATCATAATCAATCAAAAATTTAAGTACTTTAATACAAAATAAAAATCTGAATAATTTAAGAAGGATAGTAAATTAAAAATGAAAAAACATAACTTCTCCTTCGTACTATTGCAGAATATGAAGTAACCTTTTAGGCGCGAAAATTGCATGAAAACTTGCGAACAATCGATTAAATACACTATGTCACCTTAAATTAAATGTATGTTAAATGAATTTTCAACAATTCTTCCACTCAAAAGTGTTTTGTTCAATTTGACGTTTCCTTCTTGAGGTTATGCTCCACATTATGGTTTTCGTATCATAAACCTGTCACTTTTTATACAATTTTGAGCAATGTTCTTGAATATTCTTCAACTTTAGTACTGATACTTCATTTTTAGTATTTTTTAATAATAATTTATTTATTATTTTAAAAGATTATACCCAGGGGCACTTGTGCCCCTCGAAATAGCTATACGATACAGCTCTGTCGCACTTACACATATGACGTTACGTAAATGAGCATTACTATTGGTTCTTCCATTTCTACATGCCTCATTTGACGATTTTTTACGATAACGGTCAAATGACCAGGCAGAGGGTCAAAGAAAAATGCGATGCAAAAGGACAAAGTGTTTCGCTTTCTGGCGCACGTTCTCTAAATCTAACGTGAGCGCTCTAATTAATCTGCAGAGCGCGCCACTAGTTCTTTGGCGCGCTTTACGCCGAAATTCGCAAATGTTTCAAATGTAAAATAGTATCGTTACAGACTACCCCTCTAGAGTAACCCATCATCCTCGTAGTTACTCTAGCGTATCTTTCTGGGTCTACCCCGTCGACCATCGCGGGGAGGTCCGAGTTTAGCACTGATACCTTTGGAGGCATTACCGAGCATGTGAGACTTCACCAAGACTAGATCCCCTTCTTTGTACCGTAGGACGTCTCTCCTTTTAGCGTTAGCCACGTCGTGTTGCATGTCTTGAGCATGCTCGGCTGCATTTCTCGTATCTTGGAGAGTTCGCGTGATTTGTTTCAGGTAGGGCGTGATCTCTGCGACATAGTTCTCGCTCTGGACGATAGTACGAAGATCGTGACATACATCTTCGGCCGTTCGAAGCTGCCTGAAGAAAGTAAGGCAGCCTGGCGTTTCCTTCGTTGACTCGCTCTTCATAGTTTTCATAAAAAAACGGATGCATGGAAGTTGAATCGGCCAAGTGTTATGTAAGCCAGCGACGAGAACAGCTAATTAAGTCTTTAGGTCTCGATTCTTTCGTTCTACCTGATTAGCTTCTGGATGACATGCCGGAATTAAATGCTGCTTCACTCCTAGACAAAATATTGCCTGCTGCATATTTGCTGCTATGAATTGCCCCCCATTGTCACTAATAACCTTCCTGGGTAGGCCGTGACGAAAAAAAATTTCATCAATGAAAAATCGAGCACAAACTTCGCTAGTGGCTTCCTGGAGTGCAAACAACTCCACCCATTTTGGAAGCGGTGTCTTCGATGATAAAGACCCATCTTGCTCCCTCAGGTCCCTCGACTAGAGGACCAAACAGATCAATGGTTAGAACTTCGAAAAGTTGAGCTAGTGGTGGTGTTCGCAGTAATCCGGCTGGTTTTAAATTAGAAACTTTATATCGCTGGCATTCTACGCAATGCTTGAAATTTTTAAAAACTTGTCGGCGCATCCCAAGCCAAAAGTAGCGAGAAGAAATTCGAGAAACAGTATGATATACTCCATAATGTAAAGCCGTGGGTGCATCGTGATATTCGTGAAGAATTTGTTGCCCTTCCGATTCAGGTACCACCAGTTGAGCTTCGTCTCCATCCTCGTCAGGACTGTACCGATAAAGCACATTATTCGACATGATGTTACCTCTGTCCGTCCACTTAACGAAGTCGTTTTCCGGTTCCTGCGTTTCAAATGTGTCGACGACTTTTTTTAATTTCAGAGTCGGCTAGTTGCTTTTGTCGGAGTTCTGATGCACTCCTTTTTGGTAGCTCCATACTGACTGTACAGATTCCACATGTTGATATCGTCTCTTCAGTACAAGGTGGTCGAGAGAGTGTATCTGCTGCAACGTTGGCCCGACCGGGAGGGTAAGATATTTCTAAATCATACGGCTGCAATACGAGGGCCCATCGGGCTAAGCGCCCCGTTGACGATTTTAGTGACATTAACCAATGCAAGGGTTGATGATCCGTGGCGACATAAATTTTAGATCCTTCGATATACCCTTGGAACTTATAAACAGACCACACAACTGCGAAGACCTCTCTTTCTGTCGTGTTATAGTTTCTTTCCGCTGAAATCAAAAGTCGGCTCGCATATTCAACTGGTCGCTTATCGGTCTCCTCCCCTGGAGTAAAACCCCTCTGACCGCGTAGCTGCTGGCGTCTGTACGCAGAGTATAAGGAAGAGATGAATCCGCCTGTCGTAGAATGGGTGCTGTCGTCAGCAATCGCTCAAGTTCCTCGAAGGAAGTCTGTTGTGCGCGCCGCCACTCCCAAGCCGTAGACTGGTTAGTCAGATCTCAATCCATCAAAAATTTTATGAAGATCCTCGATATGTACATCTACGGAAGGTGAAATTACGAGGATATCGTCGATATAAATAGTAACTATCATTCCACTTAACCCGGTTTTGAAACGATCCATCAATCTTTGGAATGTCCTCGGCGCATTCTTTAAGCAGAATCTAACAGATCGTCAATTCTCGGTAGTGGATATTTATCGGTAACAGTTATCGCATTTAATTTTCCATAACCTATACATAAACGGTCGCTCGCATCTGCTTTCGTAACCAAGATCGTTGGTGAATCCCATGGAGATTCGCAATCTTCTGTGAAACCTTGGGAAAACAAATCATCCACAGCTTTTCTCATGGGATATTTTTTTCGTGTGACAATCGATACAGCGGTGAAAATATCGGTTCGTGACCTCCGGTATTTATCGCATGCTCCGTTAAATCTGTCACTTCGCCGGTTTCCGCAAAAACATCTGCGTTTTCTCAAAAAGTGTGTTAAAACGCGATCGCTCGTCTTTGGATAAAAACGTGCCCTCGTTTACTCGAAGATCTACACTTACAATAATAAAATTTACTCGGGTCATTCTTAAAATGCCACTTCCAGCTGGCATGATCACAGACCATTCCTGCAGCGACAGTTAAATCGATTCCTGATAAAGTCTATTTTCATTAGCTTCGCGTAACAGAATAAGCGTAGTCTAAATCTGCCTAACCACTAATTTAATTTCTACAGACGTAAACAAAAGAGTCGTAGGTCTTTTAATACCGCCCGCGTACGCGAGAGTGACTTGAACACTTTTCAATTCTTGACCGCGTTCTCGAAGCTAGGGATACAATTGATAGCTAGCAACGCTTTGTTTCGCACCTGTGTCAACTATCAGGGTACCTACTTTATCATAAATACGCACTTGTAAGACCGGTCGCGACTGGTTACCTATGTTGAAACCTTCCAAGGTACTAAAATCCAGGGAACTCGTACTGGTCTCATCTTTTTCGGGCAATTAGAACAATTACTCCGGACATATCCAGGCGTTTGACATCCGTAGCATTTAAAATCTTTGCCAGGTGACTTCACGGCATCCGTGCTTGTAGTACTTTCTGTTGACTTTACAGGCTGCTTCGACGGTTCCGTGGATTTAGACTCAAGACTGTACAGTCCTCCCTTCGATGGCCATAATGGCGAAAAAAACTGCAGCGAGCACTCTTCTCACTTTTATCTGCGACTTTCGACGAGGGCTTCTCGCTAGAAAACACATCCTCACTGAGCGTATTTTTCGCTGTACGTGCTAATTCGAGCATTCTAGCGAACGTTTCAAAACTGGTCAGTGAGTTTGCAAGTAATTGAGCTATCAAGGCGCGAGCTTTTGACACAAAAATGTCCGTCTAGGTAGACTCGTTTTGTTCGGTACCGAAAAGTTCACGATAAACTTTGTAAGGTGGCTTCGATTGTCCGAACGCGTGTTGCAATGCGGTTATAACGTCTAACCACGGACTTCCATTGTTCTTTACGCCTTGCCACCACGTGGCGACGTCTCCTGTGAGAAGAATTGGCAAGCCCTTGATTGCATTTTCGTCACTGACTCTCATGCCGTGATGTACACTTCGCGAAACTTCCTGTGGAAGCTTGAGCATTATCGGCCGGCGGCTGAGCCATAGTCACCGTCACTCGTTGCAAAAGTTCCTGGAACTCTTCGGCAGTAAGCTTTACGTTCGACATTTTTAATTTCGGGTTTCTTGAGATGGAAACTTTTTTAAAATTTCTTAAAGATTTTCCAGAGCTACTCGTGGAAACCAGACCTTCATTGTCGGGGGCTTGTCCGGCGATTCGTGCACTGCTGCGCGTTGCTTCCAATGCCACGCGGTATCATTTTCTACTTTCAGCCAAACGCATGAAGATCCATCAACTAAATCATACTCGGGCCCCACTAGTTGGGCATCAATGTAAAAGGAACTACTTTAGTATGGTCGAGGTCAGCCCGAGCAAATAAAATCTACAAGAGTCTTCAGTACATCTAAACCACTTATTAAAGGAAAATGCGATACAAAAGGACAAAGTGTTTCGGCTTTACACTTAAATTCGCAAATGTTTCAAATATAAAAGAGTATCGTTACAATGTATAAATTAACATATATTTACTTTCAGTTTATTTGTGCGTAAAAATAAGTTCATTTAAGCTTATAAAGTATTAAAACTTACATGACATAGTGAAATAATTGTTTTTTTTTCAGAAAACACAGTTTTAACACAAAACCTTTTTTTTCACTGAAAATTATAAAAATTCCATTTGAAACACTTTATTTTCAATAAATATTTATTATTTTATTCACTAATTGTTTTAAACTCCACACCAAAAAATTATAAAATTACATTTATCCACAAATTAAAATGCATCTTAAAAATTCGACATCCTTGCGTTAGTTCACACTTCGGCCGCATTAGAATTAAAAATGGCGTCTCGCAGTTCTCCAGTTCCTAATGCTCTATCTCGTGATGGACCAGTCAAATAAGAGATTGAGTATTCAGGCCAGCCCCCTGCAACTCAAAGCTAAAAGTGGGCTGGTTTTTGACCGGCGGACTTTAGTCAAAAAATGAAAAAAGTAATATTTTTAGCTCTGCTGTTTTTCTCCTTTTGTTGGCGGAAGAATAAGTTAAATACTTTGAGCAATATTTACATTTTTACAGCTTATTTTGCTTTGTTTGAATTCCCCGCAATTTTCAATTTCTTTAATGGCATTTATTTGGAAATTTTTACTGTATTTTGTCACTTATTTTTCCCTATCCAATGCTAAAACTATTTACCATTATTCTTCATGCAAAAAAAAACGAAGAAAAGCATAGTAAATTTTTGTTAAATATAACTTTTTTATTTTCGTCATTCATTTTGTAGAAAGTAGGCTCTATAGGTAAACAGCGCCGTCACTTCGCTTCGTGGACATGGTCAACTTTCATCTCAGTTTTTTTACCCTCGAGACCTCCAATTAAGTTGCACCAGACTGATCTAGGCGAACGTATGTTCCATTGATTTCGAGCGATGAACTATGGAATGATCTTGTTATAATTATTAGGTTTCGTTATGGGCCACAAGTTAGTAACTAACGGACAGATCCAAAATTTTGGGAAAGTAAGTTCATCTTTCCAGGTTTCGAGTGACTTAACCATTTACGGCGTGGTGTCATACATGTATGGCTCCTTTTTGACCGCGTTGTAAAATATTTGTCACATAGTTTTTAACAAATTACAAGAACAAAAAGCAAGTTAGAAGTATTGTAGATTCATTTGAGATTAAGAAAGTTTGAAAAGATATTGTTTTTTAACGGAATGGATTTTATAGATAAAAAATGTAAAGAAATACATCATTCTTACATTTTACATGTAACTTTGACTAATCAACAATAGTAAATTAGCTAAAAATAACGTTGAAGGTGTCTTTTGGGTCGCTGATTACAAATCCGAAGTCAAAATTCCAAAATTCAAAATTACGGATCCAATATGGCGGACAAAACATTTCAGAATAAGCCCCATGTCTTCAAAATAGGTTTTCGGGAGATTTTTGAGTCTCTGATTACGAATCTGAAGTTAAAATTCTAAGAATCAATATGGTGGATCCAGCATGGCGGACACAAAATTTGAAAATAAGTATTGTACATGTAATTTGGAATTTTTACTTTAAATTCGTAATCAGTGACTCACCAATCCCCCGCGAACCCGTTTTGAACCCACAGAAGTTTTTTTTTACATTCTTGACCGCCATATTGGATCCGCCATTTTTAATTTTAAAAATCTCGAAAATTTGATTACAAATTCGTAATGAGCGACCCCAAAAACCTTATTTTCATGAAGTTTCAACCAATTCGTATGTAAGGAAAAATGTATGCTACAATGGGTTAATAATTTTAGCATGAATCCGAGCAGCTGGCGTTGTACAGATTTTGCCGAATTGGTTTATTTTGTGTTAGGAAAATGCATAGGTTGGCAGAGGAGTGTGGTTGGAGGGGTCTGATTTCTAATCTCCTTTCAGGGTTGGTCCACAATGGTACGCCTGACGAGCGAACTACGCATGCGCTTCCTTCCAGTACGAAGGAAGTGGTATACAGGAAGGGGTGAAGAGTGAGTTTGGTTAGGTTATCTCTACCAACCCCACATAGGTTAAAACATAGGTCCATGTCCGCACGATTCTTTGGTTTCAAAAAAAGTAAATCAACGCGACAAATTTTTGATAGAGAATTTAGTATTTCAAATGAAAATAGGTCTAATTAATATAATGAAGTCAGAAGTCGATTTTATATTAAAATTTTTAATTTGTATTAAAATTTAGAAAGTGTTAGACATTTCGCTGGTACTTTAACGTTTCTTTCAAATTGGGATTTCGAAACCATAATGAAGAATAACTCCTAAAGAGCACGAGGCTGTGCAAAAATATATTTATTCTGTTAAATCCGAAAAGTTAATTAACTTTTCGGCCATCAAAAGGTATAACAATTGGCAGCCCGCTGTCGCCTCGCAAATTAATTCGCGGTTAGAAGTTCTAGCATTCTTATATCCTTGGCGAGTAATCTCAGTTGCAAGAAAGGGTAGTACTAGCGCTGCACACCGACTAAATGCGGAACTAATGCTCTCAACGATCCTGCGCGGCTGAAGGAGCATTAGTAGCGGGAAATTTAAATTAGTACCCGGATAACTTTTGAAGCATAAAAAAAAGATCTATAAAAGACCCCGCACCAAATGTACAGTAAATGGCTTTTTGTGAAAAATTCTAAATCTTTTTTTGTTTATATTTTCGAACCTGCAAAGAAATAATCAAAAAGAAAAAAGTCAGAAAAATGGACAGTTTAAAAAAAGAAAAATGATCAAAGTTTCAATTTTTACATGTATTTTAATAGAAAAATGCTTATTTTAGTGAAACGTTTTTTTTCTCCTAAACTCGTTGTTAGATTTTGCTAAAAGTTTCACATTTTGACTATCAATCTTACCGACTCAAAAGGTCCATATCTATGATCTAGAAAGATTAACGGGTTTTTGGGTATACATCATGTTATGGGGGTGTTTTAATACTGTAACCCTTTCAGGGGCAGTGGGGCGTATACGTCCCTCTTTTTTTCTTCGCAGTTTTTCAAGCATTTCTGATACATTTCACCTTGTTTAGTGCACCAGTATTTGATTTTAGACTCTTAAGGGTTCATGTAAAGTAACTATCATGAAAAACTGTGTAAAATTGTTAATTAACAGTTTGTTATAAATAATTGAAACAAACAAAAATCACTTTTTTTCCTATATATTTTTTGCATAATTTTCGGTAGGCTAGTTTTTTTTGTTTCATTTTTTGAATTCATAAAAAACTACGAATTTTGACGAATTTTCGGCATACGTGCATGTAATGTATACCGTATTTGTGATCGATTATTAAATCGTAAAAAAAATGTTTTTCGGACCACTGATCGAGAATATAATGTCAACATTCAAAATGGCGGATCAAAAATGGCGGTTATATTAGTGCAAAATTCGCAGTTTATTGCAATTGCTATGAAATTTAGTGTATGGGGTTTTTGAGATCGCTGATTACAAATCTGATGTCAGAATTGCAAAATCAAGATGGCGGATTCAAAACAGCCTGCACGGCATTAGAGTAAAATGGTCGCCATTTTGGATCCGCTATTTTGAATTTTGCCACCAGGTTCGTAATCAGCGAACCCGAAAACCCCCATATACCAAGTTTCGGCGCAATTGCGAAAAAACGGAGAATTTGCACTAATATAGCCGCCATTTTGAATTTTGCAATTCTGACACCAGATTCGTGATCAGCGACCCCGAAAACCCCTAAATTACTATTAATAGCAAGAATTGGTTTAATAGAAAAATGTGCCCCTGAAAGGGTTAAACATGCAAGTATGGAAATCATCATTTCTTAGTAACTAAAGTCACTGGAGAATTTTTATTCAAATGCTAGGGTATAAAATATCGATTTATTTGTTTCAATAATCAAGGGATGATTAAACTACCTTAAAAATAAATTATAATGCAAGTCCTCATAAAGGACACTGCCTATATGTATGTTTTAAAGTGATATTGTAGGCCTGATCTTCGGTGATTTATTCCTTACGAAAAGTTCATTTCTTAGCTTCTCTAAGTAATGAATGATTAAACAACTAGAAAAATTCAAAGACATTCTTGTCGTGGTACACCTTCCCTATTTACTTTAATATGATTTTTATCCTCATAGATTAATCAGAAAACTTTTTGTGATTTTAGTCATTAAGAAATTCGATATTCCGGATTAAATATTCAAGGGATGATAAAAACAACCCTTGAAGTAAATGCACATATATACACGGTGTGCTTGAAGACTGAAAAAGTTTGACTAAAATGGATCCAAAATCTGCTAACGCAAAAAGTTTCTATATCGTTTGGACATTAAAAATCAGCTGAATTTAAAATCCTAGCTGCTCCCTTTCGCGAGTTATGCGCATTTTTTGATTTTTACATAACAACCTGCACTACACAGCTTGCGTAATCGAGTTTATCAAGTACAAAGCTTTTTTAAGTTTACCGTTTTTCCAAAATATATCGAAAATAAGTTTGTGTTGCTTATTTTTTACATTTGGAAAATTTAGTTAACCACTTTTAGCCAAACCCAGGGCCAACGACGAGGACGTAGTGGCTGAATGGTCCCATTTTGTATTTTTTTTTGTTTTTGAAATTTTTTGTATTTTTTTATTTTTTATATATTGAATGGTATATATAATAAATTATATATTTAATAGTATGGATAAATTTAAATAAATGAATATGCGTGTAGAACGCTATTAAAAGAAGCTGACAAGCTAATAGATCCAGAAATATATCAAGTGCTAGGAATTTTCAAAATTATACCCTACGTTAGTGCTTATAAAGCAATGAAGAAAATTGTTCATTGTTGTTTTACCTCTGGAAAAGTTTGATTTTTACCTGTTGCTTAAATCAATGAATTAGATAAGGCTCTAAAAAGCATCGATAAACTTTCCAAAACACTAAAAATTCACGTTATTCTTACTCACGTAAAAGAAAGTTTACGTTTCATGGAAAACAATAATGGATTAGGGTATCGGTCAGAGAAAAGCGGACAATCTATACATCGTGAATATTAAAAGCAGTAATAGCATTTTCTTTTCTTCACTTATTATTTTAAACTTATCATTTTAAACAAAAAAATACAAAATGGGACCATTCAGCCACTACGTTCTCGTTATTGGTCCCGGGTTTGGCTAAAAGTGGTAACTAAATTTTCCAAATGTAAAAAATCAGCAACACAAACTAATTTTTGATATATTTTTCAAAAACGGTAAACTTAAAAAAGCGTTCTACTTAATAAACTCGATTACGCAAGCTTTGTAGTACAGCTTGTTATGTAAAAATCTTAAAATGCGCATAACTTGCGAAAGGGAGCAGCTAGGAGTTTAAATTCAGCTGATTTTTAATGTCCAAACGATATAGAAACTTTTTGCGTTAGCAGATTTTGGATCCATTTTAGCCAAACTTTTTCAGTCTTCAAGCACACCTTGTATAATATCCGTGCTATGCACGCTTCCTTTACTTATTTGAAAGTGATTTCATACTCTAGAATTTAAATAAAAAATCTCCAGTGACTTTAGTTCTAAGAAATGATGATTTCCATACTTGGATGTTTAAAGCATGAAAACACCCCCATAACATGATGTATACCCAAAAAACTGTTAATCTTTCTAGATCTTAGATATGAACCTTTTGTTTCGGTAAGACGGACAGTTAAAATGTGAAACTTTTAGCAAAATATAACAAAGAGTTTAGGAGAAAAAAAAAACTTTTCACTAAAATAAGCATTTTCCTATTAAAATACATGTAAAATTTGAAACTTTGGCCATTTTTTGTTAAAAAACTGTCCATTTTTCTTACTTTTTTCTTTCGGATTACTGCTTTGCGGGTTCGAAAATACAAAACAAAAATGGATTTAGAATTGTTCACAAAAATCCATTTACTGTACATTTGGTGCGGGGTCCTTTGTCAGAAGTCACTTTTTGATAGGATGCATATTTTTCGTTTTCAACGGAAAAAACAACATTAAAAATAAAAAAATTTAATTTGTGGAAAAACGACACAGGATAAGAAGCAAAATAATAGAAAACAGTTATTCGCCCAAAAAGATCTACAAGATTGTTATTAATCTTTTGTATAGGACGCGCAGTTGTTCTTTTAGTCGTAAAAAATAACATTAAAAATAAAAAAATTAATGAATGTTTGGAAAAACGACACACGATGCAATAAAATGTTCAATAAAAAAATTGTTTTTCTTTTGGACAGGATGCGCACCTTTTTTTGTTTTCAAAAAAATTATATTTAGAGGTGGCGTAGGCCCCATGAAGTTTAACACGTACTTC
>CAKNWT010293325.1:0-11040 GCA_932066315.1 Andricus coriarius | reverse complement strand
TTTTTGGCAAAGAAAAGTGGGCAAAGTTTAAGAAGAGAACATCATCGACTCTTCTTACTTAAGTACCCAGAACTAGCCACAAGAATAAATGAGCAGAATCTAGCCGATCAAAAACGCTCAATATCTGTAAACAGATTGCTTTCGGCTGTTGAAATGCCATCGAAATAGAAGTGGAACAGCAGCTTCCTATTGACGAACTTCCCTTGGTAGATGTGGATAACGAAGACCTTATTGAACCTGAAGGCGTAGGTGCTAGGGATAATGAACATGAAGTACCAGATCCACTAGAACCACATCCGGACATTAATAACGATGATCTGAACACCGGAACCCCACAAAAACTACAGCACCTAGAAAGGAATTTTGGTCATGCTTTACGAGAGTTCAGACATGTAGAACTAACACAAAGGCATTCTCTCCCCTAGATGAACATTACAAATGATCTGCGTGCAGTAATAAAACGCCTGAACAGCAAGGTTTTACCTATGAATTTGAATGCAACACAAACTGCGTTAGAGGTGCGAACTCTGGTATACTTTGCAGCTGTGGCCACCGTTAGATCGTTGGGCCGCAGAACTAGGCCTACAGATGCAGTCTTTGCTCCAGGAAGGTAGCGAGATCTACCATGGAAGATCAGGTTGGATATGGATGTCCGCAAAGTAAGGTGCAAATTGGGTCGACTGACTCAATGTGAGAAATAAAAAAGAACCAGAAACCTGATACACCATGTTACTAAAATCATCCACCCTCAGTACATCGAGACATTAACACCAGCAATATTGGATGAGATTATAGACGCCTAACGGCAAAGACTTGATGTTCTTACTGCTAGAATGCGTCGTTACAAGAAAAGTAGTGCAAGAAGGCAACAAAGGAAACCTTTCAGGCAGATGAACGAAGGTTCTATCGTGAACTGAGTTTAAAGCTAAAAAACCAGCAAGACACCAAAGTTCCTCAACTGGAAGACATGACTAACTATTGGTCGGATGTTTGGAGGAAAACTGACAGAAGGAATTTAAACTCTGCGTGGTTCCAACCAGAGAAGGCAAGAGCTAGTAATAACCCTGAAATGGAGCTGACTAACATCACAGCTTCAGATGTTTCAACGGTTTTGAAAAGAAAAAGTAATTGGAAATCTCCAGGTCCGGACTGGTGCACAACTTCTGATACGAGTATTCTCGTACAAGTACCTGACTAGTGTGCATCCTGCGTTGGCACGGGGTTTTCAGAAGATCATCGAAAAACCAGATCTAATGCTAGGCTTTATGCTTCAGAATGATACGAATATGTTACCTAAAAAACCAGATGCTCAAAGTCCATGATTTTCGACCGATAGCCTGTCTTCCAAAAGATATAAATGTCCTACAGCTATCATAGCAGATAAGGTATATTCTCACTGCGACGCGAATGACATTCTTACAGAAGAACAAAAAGGATGTTGTAAAAACTCGCGAGGCACATGGCATACATTGACTACAAGCAAGCGTTTCCTTCCGTACCACATGACTATTTGCTTGGAGTCTTAAAAATATACAAAATTTGCCCACGCATCATTGACTTCCTAAGACGTGCGATGATGCTTTGGGGTACAAGACTCAAGTATTTTGATCATGGACAATCAAGGATAACTATATTAATACGCATTACGACGGGTATATTCCAAGGAGACTCCTTCAGTGCATTATGGTTCTGTTTAGCGTTGAACCCACTGAGCAAAACACTAAATAGCATGTCTCATGGGTTTCGAATATATGACAACGAGGATGGTCATCAAGTGACCCATCTTCTGTACATGGATGACCTGAAGCTATAAGCTAGTTCGGACCAAAAACTACAGCAAGTGATCGATGTCACAAAGCAGGTTTCCAATGATATCTACGTGGAGTTCGGACTAGATAAATGCAGAACAGTGCATTTAACTAGAGGAGAATTAGGGACCGCAGAGCTAGAGAAAGATTTCGAGAGTGACATCGAGAAGTTTTTCTCCTGTGCTTTCTTGATTAGGACCTTCAGGAGTGAGGAATCGAGATGGATAATGTTTGATGCATTTTGCTCACCTGTGATATTGAAGTCAAGGCCAAGTGTTTCAGCAGCCTCCTCCGCTGCTTTGTACAGAAACGCTACCTTGTTCGTGACCCAATATCGAGGGATGTGAGCTCATCATTCGTTACTGGAACCACTCCAAATAAATAGAGGACTACCGGGACGGCAAGCATGTTCGTTTCAGATACTATATTCTTCCCCACAGTTCCGAGGACAAAATCTGTCGAATAAGATGTTTGTATTTACATCGGCCGCGAGCATTGGAGGTGACAGCAGTCGCCTCTGGATTCTTTTATAGAGCTTCCATCTTATATGATTATTATTAAAAATAGTAAGTGAAGAGATTATTACAAATAGTAATTTGAGAAAATTAAAAAGCCTTTTGAATCACCAACGGTACTGAAGTATTAAGGAAAGGATCGTGTGATCTGGAAAATCAGGTGGGTGCCAGTTTTCCTTTCGTCTCGGCATTTCTAGCGTTAGTATGTAAAGTCAGCCATCCTTTTAAACTTCATTTACTTGAGACCATCTTGGAACGATTTTTAAAGTAATATCTTTTAATTTTTGTTTAATTTTGATGAATACATTTTTGATTTACTAATTTTATTTTTAAACTTACCGCAATGTGTACTTTTCATCCAACATAAATATTAAATGTTTCCATTTTTTTCGGTATCTTCACTACATTTATATTATTAAATATTAAAGTTGAGTGGTAGTTCTCATATATTAAAGAAGTCAAGAACATCTTTTTTCTTTAAGTGTTGATAACCGCAATAAATGTGAAATAGGTATTTGGAGTTATTTTAAATAACGTGAATTTAATGTATTTGAGTTTGGTATTTTCAGTATTGTTTTTGATTTTACTGTTATAAATTGTTGTAAAAAAATTGCGTGTATTCTTTACTCATTTTAAATTCTGTAATTTAATAGAAACTTTTTAATTCTTGCTAGTTTTAGTGTGAGATTTTTAATGATTAAAAAGTTCTTTCAAAATCCTCAGTAACCTCATTGAGCTGCCAAGAAACGGGGTAAGCAGGGTTGAAACTTTTATAACTCTCGATGAATTTATGTGATTGTTGAAATTTTTTTATTCTTGTTGTAACTATTAATAATTTTAAGTATTATTTATAATTCAATTGTATTTATACCTATGTGCTCTGTGTGTAGGGAGGGGGATTAATCTAGCGTAAACGCGTATTGGTGTGCTCTCGCAGTGACGCGAGGTCCGAGACAAGGCGGAGAGTATTCGCCAAAGTATTCTTTTTTTTTTGGATTTTTATGAAATAATAAAAAATCACTGGTATATAGTTATAAGTAAGTAGTTTTAAAGTAAATTTGTCCAAATTTACCCTGAATTAAATTGGTTACTTAGAAATGTAGTTAACTACTTTTGATGAATTTTATTGAACTATTTTGCTATGTCATTTTAACAAGGCTAAATATGAATTAAGTGGGTTCGTTTATCAAATATTTACTGATTTTCTTCGCCTGTTTTTTTCCGTATCGAGAAACAAGATGGAGGACTCAAATCCTCGGTTATGACAAGTTTGGGGCGACACTACCGATCGGGATATCACTTGGACAAGTGGATTAAGTGAAGCTTGTAGTGGTCTAGCTGATGACCAAATATCGGCAGCGATGCCTAGTCTTTTGATCCAATGTGCTCTTATTTGCTTTGGATTGATTGCAGATGTCAAGAAATTGATTGATTGGAATAGTTTTGTTATAGCTTTCCGTAGGAGGTATGGTGGTATCAATTTTTAGCCAAAAATTAAAATATGAGGTGAAAAGACGGACACAATATTCGGCGAGCATATAGCTGATTATGTCAAAAATATTAGATCTTTATTTAAATTTATTGAGCGAACAATCATTATACTGGAGCAGCTTAAACAAGCTTACTCAAATTTGCACCTTCGGTATAGACAAGCGATACCTCGTAGTGACTTTCAGGATGTTTAACAATTTCAAGTGGGAGATAAATTGTTTGAATCAGTCAATGGAATGTACAGTTTACATGTACCCCCGCCTTCAGCAAACTGTAGGTTGTTGTCAGAGTTTGCATATGCTTCTCTTAAAGCAACTATTAAACCAGTGCAGCGATTAATACGAGACCGATTATTAGCTCTTTTGGTTTTCCCACCCAATCTCAGTAAACTTCACCTGAATCCAAATCACAGAGTAATAAGAACAATAACCATAATCGCAACCGTAATAATAATAACAATGAGGGCGGACAAGGATTTCAACAGATTCCAATTGGCAATACTTGCGCTTTATTCAATTATGTTTCTATGTTACCATTAATGTATCCCCAACAGATGTTCGGGTGTATGCTACCAAGCTTTCCAATGGGATTTTATTACACCCCCCCCCCCCACCACCGTTAGTTCCAGGTGTACATAATTTTAGTTTAACTGGAAGCAATCTATCGGTTTCTCCATTTACATCATAAACTGCTGGGATTGCGCAGTTTCCACCAATCACCACTAAATTCTCCGCCCCAATAGCAATCTTCTGCTATAGCAAAAACAGAACGGAAGTTTGCTAAAAGACCCGGGTGTTGGAATTGTGACCGGATTTCAATCTCCCATTCACGTTGCAAACGGATGCTAGTAGTACTGGTTTGGGAGCGGTCTTTACACAAAACATTGACCACGCGCAGCGAGTAATCGCTTACGCGAGTCAGACGATGGGCCCCCTCTGAGAGGAACTTCACCGTAACTGAACACCTATCTTGAAGGTTACTCATTCGAAGTGATTACCTTTTTCCACGCCGATGTAACCCTGGGCCCCACCAGAACTCTGGACGCTTGAAGAAGGGGACGAACCCCAAAGCGTAAATACATCAGCGACAGCGGGGCCCCAAACTCCGTTACAGTAAGGGTCCTCCGGAGTTCGCGGGCAATCTCGATTCCAGGGACGCAACAAAAGCAGCCCTCCGAGGATGATGGGCAAAACTTTGGTCGGCGAAAAAGGGAGATACCACAAAAGGGAACATATGTCACCTGGTCCTCTTTCGTCCAAAGAGTCCAGGGGGTCGATAGACCCAGACGTAGCCAAGGGAGCCATCCAGAAGATGAATCCAACCGATCAAAAGTAAGCCAAGCACTCTTTAAATCCGATAATTCCTGGGAGTTAGGGTGATATTAAAAATATTCTCATCCTTTTCGCTTTTTCAAGAGGTAGTACCTCTTCCTCCAGTCTCATAGGAACAAAGATTAGCTCCACGTTAGAAATCTGAGGATCGTCGAATCAGTTCGGATTATTCGCTCGTCAAAGGTTTCGCAAAAGCAATACTGAAGAAGCCACAGGTCTTATTAGTACCCTTTTCCACTCGTCAGGAAAAACAAAAGTTTGTAAAGAGTTTTTAAAGAGATTCAGTAAGGGTCGAAAAATGATAGGCAAAGCTTTAATTATATAACTAATTGGTTGACCATCACCCCCTTTCGCCTCAGTTTTAATACTTTCTAAGCTCTCAATCAGTGTGAGGGAAAAAATTGTTTCGAAGTGGAAATGAGCATCGTCAAATTCAAAATTAAGGAAATGAGATAACCAGTTTATTGATATACCATATGACAAATCACCACAAATGGAAAGAAAGTAAGCACTTATTTCATCATTCGTATAAACCAGTGGTAATTCCTCACACCTGTGTTTGACCAAACCTAAAGATCTTAACTCCCTCCACAAATCCTTAGACTCTACTACACCCATCAATCTAGTGATATTATATCCAACTTTTGCCTCTTTAAGTAGTCTCGCGACAATATTTCTCAGTACCCTATAGCTATCATAAATTGAAGGGCCCCCTAGTCTTTCCAGATTTTGTATTCACGATCACGCTCTCTTATCCAAATTTTGATATCATCCGTCTTTCATTGACAAATTCTTCTTCTCGTCTCAGAAGATCTTAAAGGAGCATGTTTAACCATAGCCATATTAAAGAGATTTTAAATGAATCTCTGATTTTCATCTATAAATTGTAGACCATTCAATTTCGGCCAATTAGCCGATCGTAGACTTGAGAGAAAGGCCTCATCATCAATATTCCGAAAATCACGATAGGTATTGTTGTTGGTTTAAACAGACCCACCTGTGTCCCAGGAGTATTCAATCGCTATAAGTTCATGCCCAGCCATGCCCAGTTCATGACAATTTAAATTTAAATTAAAATCCCCTAAAATTATTATGTTACCATATGCATGGTTGAAGTTTAAGAAAGAGGATTCAAAATCCTGCAAATATTGGCCATGAGGTCATCTATATACCACAGATAAAACAATAGGTGACACCCTATGACTAATACTCTCAGTTATGATGAATTCGGGTTTATCAAATGATCCATTATATGTCTCTAGTACTTTAAAGTTAAGGCAATTCATGATATATACACCAACACCACTACTCCTCCTTCCCTCACTATCTCGTCGTATCAGTCTATAACCGTCAATGGCAATAATATTGTCACTAATGATTTTAGTAAGCCATGTCTCAGTTATCGCTATTAAATGATAGATATTTATATTAAGTAAGCACGAAGTCTATATGCGACTTTCATGGGTTGATGTTAATATGACATATATTTAACTGAGAACATTTCAGAGCCAATTACAAATTGGAAGATTGGCCATCTGTGTATAGTCATTCAACTATTTGACTAAGATCACTTTTATTTCTTATTTTGATTGCTGGATCATTATCCTAGCCACGAACAAAAATGAGACCATTGACCTGCCATACATACTCATAAGAGTGAATCTATAGTTAAAGTGCGAGAGTATCTTAGCCTTATTCCTGGTTAAACGAAGTAAGATGTACACTGTAGTTGGAAGGTATTCATTGATATACGGGTTTTTTTTTTAACTTTAGACATCGAAATATCTTAAAATCATACGCATCCTATGAAAAAAATATCCGTAATAATAACTTTTTATTCCTCCAAACCCCTCATTTCCACAAACTTCCCCCCCACCCCCCGGCATAGGGGGGGGGGGGGGGGGTCGCGAATCGAAAAAAAATTTCGAATAAAACTTACGTGTTTCATAAAGGAGAATCTAAATTTGTGAAAAAAAATTGGGGTTCCCATTTGAAATTACAAAGTTACCCCCCTGCATCAAGGAGGGGGGGGTCAATTTGTTTAAAGTCGCTTTTTCCCCTCGAAAATAAAAAGTTTTTATTTCGGATATTATTTCATAGAATGCGTATTTCTTGGGATATTTTGATGTCTCAAGTTAAAAAAACACCCTGTATAATCGAGTCATTAAAAAGTCTGACCGAACCTCACTTGCCGTCAGTGGCTTTTTGTCCTTCTTCAACCAAGCTATCATTTCAGTTCATGGTCTATTTGTCGAGAATCTTACTAGGATAGAGCGCGGTCTTTTCAGAGGATGAGCAGTAGCCGATTCCGTTGAGATCGATGTTGAAGCCGATTCTTGATCCCTGGATGATGTAGTTGTTCGAGAATGCAGGCTATGTTGCGCGTCGGTAAATGATGAAAGTGAGCAATTTCTTAAATGATTTACCATTGAAGTTTCTACTCGAGGAGTTACATAAACTTTGCACAAGCTGCGAAGGGCACAATTATTTGCGAGCAGGGTCCATTATTTTTATCTATTATATTACATTATGTTGTTTTTTATCAACAATGCAGAATGAAGAGCCAAATTTTATTAATTAAGAACTAAATTTTATTATAATTATGATATTTTATTATAATTATATATATTATAATGATAATAAATATACTCAAAAAAATGAGTCACTGATTATACAACATCAAAAAAATAATTTTACTTTGCTCAAATAATTTAATTAATATTTAGAGAAAGAAAAAATAGTTTATTCATTATTTCTATTTTTTTAATTTGTTCAAAAATATAGATACAATCGAATATATTTATGTATATTAATTGATATTAATGATTTCATAAACAAAGCAAGATATGAAAAAAAGAAGAGGAAATGTTTGTAGATCTTCTAAAGAAGAACAATTATTTTTTATTTCTTGTCTTGTTAAAGAGTAACTTTCTTTCCAAATTAATTATATTTGTGTGCTTGTCCAAACGTGTTCGTTTTTTATTCTTGCAGTTAAATTTTTTTTCAATTTCTAAGCATGTTGTCAGTCAATGTCCAAGTGTGTTTGTTTTTTATTCTTGCAGTTAATTTTTTTTATTTCTAAGAATTTTGTCAGAACACTTCGATTTCTCTGATGCTTCGAAGGAATCAAAACGCTCAATAAAAATTAATGCAAATAATAATAGTAGCCCAATTTTTACTTGTGGATCAAGAAATTCTAATCGTTCACCAATATTGAATAATATTATATTCTGTTTTTTAATAAGTAATATAAGAATTACAAAGTTAATGGACGGTTATACTACGTTTTGACCTATATTTTATCCTGGTCGACTATTTTTACTTTGAAAAATAGGTTCAATGAAATGCATTGCAAATAATATATTAGTGCCTTTCATTAATCAATAATTAATTAATGCCTTATTTTCAGGTATGTATCGAAAAGTTTTAGTCGTTCGCCAAAGGTAGCATTTAATAATTTGTTTAACTACGTTCTCACGCTTATAGTTTAAAAACTGTTGCTTTAAGAAAGTATTCTAATAATTATGTATATGCAATAAATAATTTGATACTTTTCCTAATTACAGTCTACCTTTCCTAACCCTACAATAAAAAAGTAAAAAGTTTCAATTTTTGAAACAATTACCACTAGAGTTGTGATCCTACTTTTTTTGTAATTTTGCGGTTTACTGAAAATTTACGATTTATAGGAAATTTATTACTTCGGACGATTATTTTACCAACTGTTAGAAATTTACCAATTTTTTTCGTGCAAATCTGATGTCTCACAAATTTTCTACATGGGTCGGCGATTTCACCATTTCCAGGAGAAATACATAACCTGAAAGTGCTATTACAAAGCTGGATTAAAATATACTGTTGTCGTTTGAAACCTCTCGATCAACGTAGATTATAATAGTACCAACGTTGTTCGTGCTAAGCTTACATGGATCGTTGTTTACATTGTAGATTATGGTATAAAATTTGAAAGAATTTTATTATTAATTTAATTATTATATGATATATATTATATATACTTAATTACCTTTCAAGAATGCTGATTGAAATAATCTGTACTGCTGATTTAAACACATCCAGTCGATTTTTTGGCCTGTGCGTCTTAGCCATCTGAATTCCAACAAATTATTACTGCCAAGTACATCTGAGCCACTGAGCCACTGAGCTGAGCCACTCCCCTCATTTGAGGCGTCTGGGTCTTCTTAGCTTGAACTGATCTCGTATCGAAACCTTTGTCACGTTTCTTTGCGAAATTTGCAAATTTGCAACGCTTGGAAAAATTACTTGCAAATTTCGCAAAGAAACGTGACAAAGGTTTCGATACGAGATCAGTTCAAGCTAAGAAGACCCAGACGCCTCAAATGAGGGGAGTGGCTCAGCTATTTACATAATGATATACATGGTAAAGGTTGCGAACAGGTTTGTCTGTACGATCCACCTGAATTAGGTGAGTCAGGCAACACAACGGCACGGTAACATTTCGAGCAGTTGCTCTGACCCAGGTAGTTAGATAAGGCAGCCAGCCCGCTGCCTCACCGTGCCAACTCAGTTGGCTGGCACAACCAACACTACTGTGTCCAGTGAAAATGGCAGTCTCAGGCAACTAAGTGGATGGCGCCCCAGCGTCCAACAAGATTGGCTACAGCAACCAACTTACGGGTCAGACTATCCAATCATTTCTCTGAGTGTAAAGAAAAAGATGGATAAATTGCCGACCCAACAGGCGATGTGTGGATGAAAATGGGACGATTTCATCAATAAAAATACGAAGAGTACTCCAAATATTGCGATCTGGCAGAAGGTTTAGTACATGTAAGACATTTGGGATGGAAAAACATGCCAGCAAGTAACGTCCTGGTGTTTTCTGTGGATAGCTTGTATGCAGAAAATCCACATACTCAGCCAATTGCGTACTTTTAAATTGACAAAAGCATAAATGGCGATGTGATTGCTGATCTTGTGAAGCGATGTCTGACGAAACTGGCAGATTGTGGAGCAGATGTAAAGCTTCTCACTTGTGTCAACAACTTTGGAAAAAAGCCTATGGAAATCATTTGGAGCAACCTTATTTCGAGTACGAGAGACGAAAGTACTTCTGCAGTTTGGATTGTCCACATCTGACTAAAAGGTTGCTACATCAACTGCCGACGCACCAATATTTATATGATGCTGATGGAAACATAATCGCTAATTACCAAAACTACGTAGCGGCATGAAACTATGACCGGAAGAGTGCAACAAGTAATTTACTTGGTCACAATACGGAAGTCCAAATGGATCCAAATAACTGGGAAATTATGAATGTTAAAAGAAATGGACGGGGTCATTGATGGTGCCGACGCAAATAAATTGTTATACCAAACCCGAAAAAGCAACCATTATCCCCGATAAATCCAAAGATTGAAGAAAGGTTAAGAAAGTTTGTGGACCGGTCATCAACTTGAACTACAAACACAAAATCAAAAAGCAAAGAACCATGCCTACAAGGTCTGCCATTTTCAATAAATGGAATACTCTGTTCGTATTCTGGTATCCAGGCCCTTTGGGAAAATTTGTTCACAAAAATTCGCCAAAGAGGAGGTCACAATAACAATCCTACCGGAAGAATGGTGCGCTTAAGTTTGCAACACATGTTCTCCAGTGGAAAGATTGAAGGTGGTAGAGGTGCCAACGTTGGAATATAAGAAAAGAATCTACACTTGTTGATGAACACTAGGGTGGTTCAAAAAAATACATTTTCGAATTTTTGGGATTAGACTGAAAAATATTGTAGGATACATGAAAATAGAAAGCCCGTATTTTTTTGTTTTGCAAAAAAATAATTAGTAGGACTACGCATTTGTTGCAAAGTTTTTTCTAAATTCACCACTCAACATAGAGAATTCACGGCGCCGCCTA
>CAKNWT010293317.1:3604-24879 GCA_932066315.1 Andricus coriarius | reverse complement strand
TTGTTCAGCGTGTGATTTGCTTTCCTCAAGTTTCGAGCAAGTGCCTTGACTTTTGGAGTGAATTTTTTATTTGATGTTATATAGCTAATCACGCACTGAATGTTTGATGCATGCCGTCTCGCCGTTTCAATTTTAAACTGAAGCTGTGCAATACGCTCGCGAGTCTTACTCAGGCGTACTGAAGTATCGTCACTTCTATTGTCGCTAAGCAAAGAGACTGCCTGCTCGTAAACTACACAGTTCAGATCCCAGAGATTAACATATTCAGGGAGCAAATTAAGTAGAGCATTATTAGCTTCAGATAATTTGTCCATCCTGAGAAAGACTTTTTGGTGGACAGATCTCCTACTTCTCATGTTGGCATTATCGGCTATCTGCAAAGGTGGTCTTGCTGGAACGGGTGGTATGTTCTCTGGAGAATGTTGCTCTTCTTGCTGAAAAAGAGCTTCATATCCGTTTCTGCGCAAAAAGGATACCTGATCTCTTAAATACTGAGGCGTTTTATGAGCATATTCCGGGTGCATATTGACCCAACGGTCATGTAACCTCTGCATGAATCCTCTTCGCGTCGGTGAGTATTATTATTATTATTATTATTATTATTATTAGTTTTATTTAGTTGATTATAATACAGTCCAGAAGTTGTCGACCTGAAAACAAAATTGTTTTCATTTATTTTAAAAATAGTGAAGGTGAAGTGGAAGAAAATTACGCAGAAAAATATTTTACGACGCAAAAAACGCTCTTTGCACCGCGGTAAACCGCTTTGGACGTATTGTGTCGATTGCTGGTGGAGGGATAGCTGGAAACGAATGTGGCCAGCTTTCCCTAGCGTCGTTTCAAATCCTTTCGAAGCTACTTATCTCATGTAAATAAGAAATAATAAAGATTATAAGAAACTAAACGGTTCCTGCGTTATGTTCTTCCACTTTACCTTGACTATTTTCAAAATGAATAATTCAATTTTGTTTTCAGGTCGACAACTTCTGGACTATATTATAATTAATTAAATAATAATAATAATAATATTGAGAGCATTGAGAGCATCGGTGGCTCAGTTGGTTAGACGCTCGGACTTCGCCTTAGAGGTCAGGGGTTCGATCCCTGAGCCGGTACCTCTTGAAATTTTTCAATGTACCTTTACCGAGGTTCTGGTGGTTCGGATCCCACCTTAAGCTGTAGGTCCCCCCATCATGCAGTTGACTGCAACCCAGTCCGTGAATTATGGGGTGAAAACCAGGCTTTGCCCAATGTGTTAAGGCACACGTTCTTATCAGATCACTTGATTGCATTACAATAATGCGTCCGTGACTGATAATATATACCGGGACAGCCCCGTGCATACTGTTCAAAAATAAAAAATAAATCCAACTACACAAAAATGCCTTCGATACATTGGGCTGTAACCATCTTAAGCTTGAGGCAATAATTTAATCGACTTCCGGTTCGGTGAGATATAGTGGTGGAGGCGTGTGTGGTGCCAGGGAGGTTTTGGACGGTATATGGAGAGGAAAGTGGAAGGAAAAGTGCAAGAGTAAGGAGATTAGGCGAGAAAAGTGACGGTGTTACAGTGAAAGTGGAGGCGAAGAGAATAGTAAACGTGGAAGGTGAAAACTGTGAAGAGAAAACAGTGGCACGTGGATAGACTGGTTAGGTGCAAGGCCTATTCACTCTCGAATCATGGGTTTTTAACGCTTGATATGGGTATGAAATCAATCACAAACAAAGTCCAGTTATACGAAATCGTATGAATAACGTAGAAAATGTAGAAATCTAATTAAATCAATAGGAATCTCGGTATTGCGTTGAAATCATTAAGCGCAATAAACGAGTCAGTAGGAATCAAGCGAGTTAAGGGCGAAGTCAGTAGTTTAAGAACCAGATTAGTGCGTTTAAGAAGAGAGTCAAAAGCGAATCAAAGAGAATAAGAGAGATTCAAGGCGAGCTTAATGAAAATAACGCCAGATAGCGTCGGGCGTTATATTTGCGTTCTTCATGCATTCCTTTGTCATTCTGTACATCACTGACACGTATAAAGTAATGTGGATTGGTGTAATTTCTCAGTGCAAATTTTGTAAAAATTTTGGTGTTTTCCTTTTTATTTTTTCTAGGATTTTCTGCTAAAGCTATGTGAAATATGTTATTATACTGTTTGAGTATTTAATCTTGTCTTTAGTGTGATTGAGTGGACCTTCTTCTCGATGTTCCACAAATATGAGCTTATAGTCATATTCCTAACCTATTAAAAAATAGAAAATACTTGCCTTTCTCAAAGAGTTATCTGGAGCGACTTTGCTTTGGCATCTTAAAAATAATTTCTATTACTCTTAATATTTGTGAAAAGTAGACGGTGTCTAGAAAACCAAAAATTATTGACAAGTAACGTACAATCACCCAATCGCCCTTTCTGAAACATTAGAGTTCAACAGATTTTTAGGTTATATTTTGTATACGGTTGATATACATTTATATATTCTACCAGCAGTATTGAAATTATAAATGTTTTAAAAAAGATCATTCTTTTGAATTCTTTTTAAAATTTTTTTGTTTGCCACGTGTATTGTGTATTTGTCAGAAAAAATGTCTTTTCAATTTTGAAAAACGATTTTCAAATAAGTAAGTTATTTAATTTTTTGGACATGCAGGTACTATTTAAAAAGCTTCATAAAAATCCTTTTTTATTTTCAATAAGAAGAATAAAAATAAAGAAATTAGATAACGAGATATGCAAATAATGGAACTTTTTAATACAAATAATTTTTTATTTTATTTTTGAATGTAAACATGTTTATCCTGAGGCAGCGTTCACATATTACGTAACATTAAAAAAGGGGGAGGAGGTTCTTGTTTCGTTACGGTCTGTTACGTGGGGGTATTTTTGAATCAAGTAAGTAAGATTTTTAATTGCCTAAAAAAGCGGTGTTACTAAATACCTTGAAAATATCAAACACATTGTTGTCGAAAACCTGATTGGTTGCGACATTCATAAATGTTTCTAAATATTATTGATACGAGAGAAATTTTAAATTTTATATTATTGTTTAATATTAGGAAATAATTCTGTTCTCAATATTTTGCTACCACACTATAATTTCTAAACGCTTTTACATTTTCGAAGAGATAAGAAAAATTAAATTATGGGAAAAACTTATTTTGAAGAAATCGAACAAAAATTTAGAAGCTTTATAATAATTTTGAAAGATTTTGAGATTGTATTTAGGACTTTCTAAGGTTTCAAGAAAATGAAAATTGTAAATGTAAATGCTCCTGGAAATGTAGTTATTTTTGTTTAAAATGACCGATTTCTGGTAAGTAACGTTAACATAGCAGGACGACGGAAAAATTACGAAAAATAAAATTATAGGTAATTTTAAAATTCGGTTGTATTATAAACTGTCGGGAATTTTGCAATTCGGCATTTTTTGGGTATTTTATAATTTTGTGAATTTTCTGTTCCGACCATTTTATTTTTCGTTTATTTTACGGTGATGAAAATATTATTTTTCGAGATTTTTCACTCGTTCCGAAATAACCTTAAATTGTTCCAGAATTGTAAATGTTCTTTAAAATCTATATCGATATTTAAAAAATTGTATAAACAATTTAATTCTTCTTTAAAATCGAAAAGTTTGAACTGTAGTTAGAAAATAAACTGCCTTTTTTTCAGAATTAGTGACCATTAAAACAATTCTTGAGATGCTTTTCATTCTGGAAATTATAATAATAAAATGCTTCGAACTTACACTCACTACTTATTTATTAATTTTCATTAATTAAAACTTATTAAAAATAGTAACAATTTGAATTCACCTTCTCATCGAGAAATATTAGCAAGAGTTAGCAAGTTGGAGCAACTAACGCTCTGTGTAAGGGAAATAACGTAAGCTACACGGAGAAAAAAATCAACCTATAATAGTAAGAGTACTACTCATACTATTATAGCAGGCTTCATTCTTTGCTATCCTAGTACAAAATTGTAACATTTTAAGCAAGGATCCCTTCATACTTAAAAAGTACAAAATTTCATGCTTTTAGAGCAGTTGTGCCTTACGAGAATAGTATGAACTTCGCCTTGCTACGGTTGTAAGAAACTCTTGCTTTTTGGGTAAGAGTACTCTTACTAAAGAGATATTAGGCCACGCCTACCAACGAACCTAGCGCCTACTGCCTAGCGTGTTTTCAGGGATGCAGCGAGATATTGGCGCCCCTTAATCCAACGCCTGTAGACAAATTTATGAAACTATATTCATAATAACACTACTTTTTTTTAAATAAAATTCTGAGATACTTTTTTAATGCAAAAATAAACAAATTATTTTTTTAAATGATAGTTTTATTGAATGGCCCCCTTTCTTCTTGACTCGGCCCTGGTGACACGTTAGATACATCACTTTCAGAGTTTCAAAACGCTCAAATACCGGTCGATGCGGTTGAACACGTGCGCTGTGTTTATAAAGAAATATAATTTCTTATGTGATGTGAATGATATAAGCAATATTAAAATTTTTTTATGTGAATTATATTAAGAGCAACTGTGTCTTAAATCTCACCAACATCCGGTTAGTTCACATGGATTAAAATATCAACGCAAATGCGTCTTACTTATTTATTTCGTCAAAATTCGTACGTCATTTTTAAAAGAAAATGTCTGTAATATTCATCTCTGATAATATTATCTCATTTAGTGTATATATTAGAAGAAAAATTAGTAAAAATATGTTCTTTTTAGCCTTCGAAACCCATCTAACCCCTTAAGTTATAAGGTGTAACTCCTCTACCATTACTCCAATTTTAAGCATTAAATTATTTGTATTTTGGACACGAAGGTTGAGAAATAAAAATGGATAAAATCGACAATTTTTTTTAAAAAACGTCTCATTTGTATTACTGTATTCGTTTTTATGATTTTATTTTGTGTAAAAAAAATTGAAAAGCCCGCCAGCGCGTAATAACGCATGCGCTCTGTAGCTTTCATATTTGCTTCACAGCAAGCGCCAGTAGGCTTGGCCTAATATCTCTTTAGTAAGAGTACACATACCCAAAAAGCATGAGTTTCTTACAACCGTAGCAAGGCGAAGTTCTTACTATTCTCGTAAGGCACAACTGCTCTAAAAGCATATGACTGTAGCAATAACGGCATGCGTTTTATTCTTTTACTGTATGAGACATTTCATGCTACAAAGGTATAACTTTATACCAATGTTGGTAGAAATTCATACCAATTTCGTACGTTAAGTTTCATGCTATAATAATAAGAGTTTGGCATACTATAAGAGTCTGATTTTTTCTCCGTGTAGTGCGAGGAAGGGGTGGAGTCAGTGAAAATAAGGAGCGAGTCGGAGCGAGTCAATGCGAGTCTAAAGCAATCGTTACAAATACCGTCGTAGTTTCTCGACATCGTTCGCGGCAGTGCATACTCTACTTAAATCATAGTGTTGACATCAAGGTTAAAGTAACTATGGGGAGTGTTTGGTATTTACAGTATCAAGCAAACTGAAATCATATGAAATCCGCGTTGAATCGCGTGAAAACGTTTGGTTAAGGTTTGTCTGATTCGAGAGTGAATAGGCCTTGGTTAGGTGCGAACCGGAAGAGCGAAAAGCGAGGAGAGAGGTAACAGCGCCTCCAAGTGGATAGTGTGGAAAGCAGTGCAGTGGCGCGAAAATTTGAGTGGAAAGTGACTGGAAGGAGTTGAAGAGCAGGGCACAGCTGGACCGTGAGGAAGAAAGAGAGGGCAGAAGAAGATAAGAGAGAGGGACACAGGCGCGATGGATGCAGAAGGAAAAGAGATGGGAGCAGTCGCGAAACAGGTGGAAGAATGTGGGGAGGTAGTGAAGGAATTTTATAGAGTGCCAGAGGTAATGAGGAAGCAGCAGGAGCGCCTCTTGGAGGAAATGAGACAGGACTGGGAAAAGGAGAGAGCACGAGCTAGAGCGGAGAGGGATATTGACAGGACGATATTTGAAGAGGGGATGCAGAAGTGGGAGACAAAATTTGTGCGGCTGAAAATAAAAGAAGAGACGATTACTAGAGTAAGAGAGAGGAAGGAGGCAAGCTGCCTGACGGATGAAGAGGACAAGACGTGGTGGGATCATCCAAGGAAACTGTCAGAGGAAGAGTGGGAAATAGAGAAAGATGAAAGGGAAAAAAGGAAAAGGATAGTGAGAGTTTTGGGAATAAGGAAGGGAGAAGATGTGATTACAAATGTCGTGGGATGCCTTGCAGTGCACACGAAGTTAGTGGCAAGATTAGAGGACTCTTGGAAAGTGGATGGCGGGATGACCATGCAGCTGAAATCTTGGGGAAATAAAAAGGAATTATTGTCTGCCAAGGGGAATCTAAAAAGCTCGGGCTGTGGCTTGAAGATGAAACGACGGAAAGAGAGGATGAGGTCCAGGAATGGTTAAGGAAGGCAAAAAGAAGATTGGAGTTGTGAGGGATCGAGGTACAGCTGAGAAGAGAGAAAGCTAAGGTGGGCGACACTGTGTGGCAATGGAACGAATTAGCAGGAGAGATGGTGGTCACGGGTATTCTGGAGAAGAGGACGACTGAAGAGCAGGAGAAGAAGACGATTGGAGAGCAGGAGAAGAACGAGGACAAGATGATGGAGCAGCGTGAAGAAGAGGCATAAGTGTGGGTGGAAGAAGCGGAGTGGGAGCGAGCGAAGTTTGAAGTGAAAAAGGGCTTCTGAGGAGCCATGTGACGGGAAACAGTGCAGAGAGGTGTATTTAAATGACACTGTGATGAGTTATGGTGGGGGTTATGAGGAAAGGGTAATGTATGTGGTCGTGAGAAGATGGAGAAAATTGTAAACACTGTTTCGGGGCTTCCATTTCTATAGGTTTAAAGGTTGAAGAATTGGAGTTAGAGGTTATGATCTGTAATGTGAGAGGGGATGAAAGGAGGTTGTATATGTATTGTTGAAGACTCCAAAACCCGAAGGGAGGAGTATAATAAAGATTACTGAATATAATTATTCAAATAACATATTTATTATAATGAGTTAATTGATTTGGAAAATTCAAAAAAGGGGAAAAAATGAAATCACCCTGAGGGTTTATAAAATAATTATTTAACGTTTTTAATTAAAAAAAAAAAAAAAAATTCGTATAAAAGATTCGAACGCGCGAGAGCGTGCTCCCCAGCCAACCACCTTACCGCTGTACCATTGACTTCGGTCGGAAAAATCTCGTGCGCCACGGTAGATACTCGCATAGCACGAAAATCGTGATTTTCAAAAATTCATTTTAAAAAACTAGGGCTTAATTACAAGAAAGCCGCTATGCGTGTCTAATATTTTTCGACGTTCTATCGATTTATACTAGTCTCATCTCAAATTCAATGTCGCAGATCAGGCCTTGTGAGTTGGACCGTCGCTCCAGAACACGCGATTGCTTAAATGGCGCTCATGACTGGTTCAGCTGAAATATTTTATAACTCAAAAACTAAAAGTTCAAAAGAATTTGGGAACAGGAATTTTTAATTTATTTATTTTTTATTTCTATACAGCTATATAAGGCCGGTCACTTGAGTCTCACACCCTGTATAAACCGTAATTATTCAAACATTTTAGGATTTTGTTTTTTATGAAAAAAATAGATTTTCTACCCATAGAATATACATATAGGTAAAGGCAAAAATCGTTGAGAAGGCTTCTATTCTCCATTTCGAAGATTAAATTCTTTTACTCTGTTCACTATTTTGCCATTTAGTTTTAATTTTTGTTTCTTTTAGAGTTTTAATTGAGATATACTCAGTGCCCTTTTCATCGAAAAATACACATTAATGATTCAGGTTAAAATGATTCAATTCTTTTCTCGACAAATGATTCACACTCAGTAATTGGTTCCTTTACTTTATTATCGCCTCGAGAACTTATAATTTCAGTATGTTCAACCTTTTCTCTATTCGTCATTTGCTTCCAGTACTTCATATACAACTCTTAAATTAAACAATATTATGCTGCTTTACGATTTTTGTGGCTAATTCTTACCTCCTGGAACTAAAATGTTAGAAATCCCATCACTAGTAATTATTTTCTATCTTTAAGGTATATACGGACAAGGAAAATGTATATCTCAGCTTATCTCTCGTCTATCCTTTTTTCTATGCCTGCATATCCCTCGCATATCCCCGTCTATATTTGTCGACCTCTTTGGCAATATAGTTCTAATAATTTCCCTTTCAATCCCAAATTCTATATCACCGGTTTATTCCCGTCTACCCTTTTCTATACTTTTGTCAATACAGATTCATACCTGTCACTTTAAAATCCAATCAGTAAAAATTCACTGCTTGGAAATGGAATTTAACTAAAAATCAGTAACGTCTGTTTTGGCTGCTTGCATAATTTAAGTTTAAGCATTTGTAAAAAAAAAGTTAATCATTTAAGGAATTCAAATAGCTGGAAGTATTTTACTGATACTGAGTGAAATTCCACTGACTCGAATTAATCCCTTTTTAGTCCCTTATCTTTTGTCCACCTACTTTTATTGCTTTCTATCTATCTATCCGACTGGTCCTCTTATGTAGATTTTTATTTGGAAATCATTCTATCGCGATATTGTTTCGAATGTCCAAAAATAGAAAGTCTTCCCAATTTGAGTGGAACAGTGCACCAAAAGAAGTTTCTGTTGACAATTCAATTTTTAATCTAGATTATTCATTCGATTTGAACGATTTGATTGAGTTTGAAAGGATTTGTATCAAAAAAATCTGTATTACGTTATGAACCAACTAATTTAAAAAAGTTATTTTTGGGGATTGTAAATGTTAAGCTCATTGAAGTCAAGAGTTTTGGCATAGAATGTGAGAAAAAATAAGGTATTATTGCGATTAGCTGTTTAAATAATTAATATGTGTTGTTAATTTGAAATTTTTTGCAAAGAGTGATCGGTCACACATTTTTAGTCGATATCGTAAACAAAATTGAGCGTTTTTGTTGAAACATAGCCAAAATCTTTACATTTTTATGAATATTGTTCAAGTAATCAACAATCGTGGTCAATTTGAAAAATGTCATAGCGATGAGTAATGACAAAGACATTCTGAGTCAATTTCGTGAACAAAAATTATGTCTATTCGTTCGAAAATAGCAAACCTCTAAATGTTATTTAAAAATTGCTGAAATAATTAGTAGTTCGTTAAAACTTTCTATGTATCGTAACGAAGAGTTATTGGAAAGTCATTCTTTGATGATTCCGTAAACAAATTAAGTCTATTCATTGAAAAATATCAAAAATCTGAATTTGATTACGAAAATTATTTGAATAATTCATATTTCTTGTAAATTTGCAAATTAGCATAGCGAAGAGTAATCGCAAAGACATTATTAGTTGATTCCGTGAAAAAATTGAGCCTATTCGTTTGAAAATATCCAAACTCTGACTTTGATTATGGAAATTGTTCAAATCATTAATAATTGTTGGGAATTTTCCAAGTATTAAGAAAAAAAGTTATCAGAAAGACATTCTTAGATATTGCTTTACGAAAATTGAGCCTACTCCTTGAAAAATAGCAAAAATCTTTACTCGTTCATGAAAATTGTTTGAATAATTAATCATTCTTGTAAATTTGCAAAGTAACGTAGCAAAAAGTTATTGGAAAGACATTCCTTGTTGAATAAATTGAACCTATTTGCTGAAAAATAGCCTTACTCTGAATTGGTTTATGAAAATTATTTCAATAATTAATTATTATTAAAAATTTGCAAAGTATCGTATGAAAGAGTCGTAAAAGAAACATTCTTAGTTGACATCGTAAACCAATTGAGCCTTTTCGTTACAAAATATACAAACTTTGAATTTGACGATGAAAATTGCTTAAATAATTATTAATTGTTTCGGATTTGTAAATCATCATAGAAAAGATTCATCGGAAAGACATCCTTAGTTGATTCTGTAAAAAATTTAAGCCTATTCATTGAAAAATATCCAAACTCTAAATTTGTTTACGAAAATTGTTTAAATAATGATAACTTATTACGCCCCTGGCGGACCGGCCGAACGCAAAGATTACGCTGCAGCGTAATGGTAAAGTAATGGTAAAGTAATGTTAGAGTAATATGGCATTATAATTATTAAGAGAAGCAAAATAAATATGTAAACTGTTGCAATCATAATAATACGTTAAAATTTACGTTAAATGGTCATCTCGTAATTGCAACAGGTTTCTTTTTCAGCGTTAAAAAATAAAAAAATAATGTCGCTCTCACTTCAGTCTGCTAACAGAGGTTTCAATCGGACTGCCAACATGCAGGGGCTCGACTTCAATAACAGCCACTTAGTTTTTTTATTTTTTAACGCTGAAAAAGAAACCTGTTGCTATTACGAGATGACCATTTAACGTAAATTTTAATGCCATATTACTCTAACATTACTTTACCATTACTTTACCATTACGCTGCAGCGTAATCTTTGCGTTCGGCCGGTCCGCCAGGGGCCGCACATTAGAATCGGCCTGCATGGCCAATTGGCCAAACATGGCGTTAAGAATTGGGTAATGATAACGCAAAAATCAAATATGGAGGTTACCCCATACTTTAAAAAACTTTACTTTGCTTAATTTGAGTTTAAATTTCGCGGGCTGTTATGTTCCTACTTGACAGACCACTGTCACGGTGTGGCCTATTGGCGAATCAAAATGCACACCTGCCAACTCTAGGGAGCGCGGCATGAAGCTTCAGATTCAATTTGAATCAGTTTAACTGATCAAAAGTTAAAACACAAATATTAGATAACTTTCAAATAAAAAAAAACATGAAAGGAAGTTTCATGTATTAGAAACTTCACGTTACAAAGCCCAAATAAGTTGCAAGCTGCTAGTTACATAAAATAATTACATAAAACGCAGTACTCTCACTCTCTCTATCCTGAAGCTAGGTTATGTTAGCTTGAAATTTTACGCAGTCCATAATAAATTGCGTCTTAACCTGAAGTGTTTATTTCTTTAGTGAGTCATAGGTCTAAATTTAGTATCATTAATGAGTGTATGGCGCCAGTAAGACCGGATGTAAAATGGACTTCGGACTTATTTAGACTCTTTCGTGTTTAGACATGTCAGTCATCGAATGACTAATTTTCTGAGTCATATCCTGTAGGCGGAGTCAATTGACCTACTTTCTAATTGGCTAATCTGTAGGAAAATTCCATGACGTAAGCAATGTGATTGATTTATGGCCGAAGTGAGGGAATAAGTCTCCTCCCATTCAAAGGTTACAAAAAAGCACGCACAGCCAAAAAAGGGAAGATTCTGTATCTCGAAAACCGCTGAAAACAACTTTGAACCTGCGACTATCAGTTTGGTAATTTTGAACTTATAAAATTTGTGATTCAATGTAAATCAAAGACTCAAATAAAGACAAGCTTGTAACGGGACGCGTTTCGCGATTCATTATTGCACTAGTGTGCATCAACCACCTGTGAACAATAAAATTAAATAAACTATTGAATAAATATTGTGATTCAGTGAACAGAAACAATGATTTTTTTATTTAAACTTGACCTAGTTTAGCGATAGTGGTTTCCCCCACTCAACGGCAGCATTCCGAACTCTCTTTCATTGAACCAGCAAATGGCTACAAAGGAATGAAATTCGACTGCAGATCCTGGGACGTAACATTGGTGTCAGATGTGGGATGCTGCACCGTGAACTAGGTCATTGCCATTTAACGTTGAGTGTACGTGTCTTACTAAACACAAACTGTTATACTAGTGTTTCATAATGCGTGGATTTCAATTATCGCTCAAGAATGAATTAACGTCAGAGGAGAGCAGCAATATTTTAAATTTAAAAACTTTTCGTGACGTGAAGTGCAAGGATATAAACAAACCATACAAAGTGAAATATAAGAACAAATTTTGGAATAAACAATGACATTGAATAAGCTTTAACAGTGCTCACGTTAAATTTTGAGAAAAGCCACGACCTTCTACCAGAGTTTTGCGTTTTACTACCGGTAGCTAGGATGTCGCCAATCGTACCGAGGTCGTAGTCAGTTGAGGAAGATTCCACGAATTAATTCCTTCTGTCAACTCCGAGCTTAAAGAATTTTGTACGCACAATCACAAAATCACAAGATCATCGAAGGAAGGCTACAAGAAGGAGATTAATGGCCCAGAACAGAAGAGGGTTACAGCAAAGTTGGACCGCCCTAGCGGACCGAATGAACATTTAACCTGTTGAAATTTAGATTCTACGTGAAATTTAGCGTTAGAAGGTCACGGAGTAATTGCAATAGTTTTTCTTGCAACGATAAAAACTTTAAAAAAATATAATACTTATCGACAACTGGGCTGAAGGCGACTTCAAGCGCATCCATAATCGTTTAAGCAGTACTGCTTAAGCGATTATGGATGCTTTATTATGGACGCTTCAAGTCACCTTCAACCCACGTTGTCAATAGGTATTATATTTTTTTAAAGTTTTTATCGTTGCAAGAAAAACTATTGCAATTACTCTGTGACCTTCTAGCGCAAAATTTCACGTAGAATCCGAATTTCAACAAGTTAAATGTTCATCTTCCTTTTTTAATGAGTTTTTCTTCCATGATACGGAGAGGATACGATATGGATACTTTAGGGTTACGCTGTAGCGTATCCGTTCCGTTCATTCGGTCCGCCAGGGTGGCCAGGTACGGAAGAGGGTTACAACACCGAGGGACATAGAAAGGACCAGAAAGACACTATGAGATAAAGGAGGACGTCATCATTTTCAAGGACCTTCCTCAAATTCCAGGAACTTCAGACTTCGCTGGACTAGACTTCTGTGGAACTAGTGTTTATAGTGAAAGTGACAAAATGCCGCCTGTAGGTAGGAAACGCTATTCAACAAAATCCGTAAGGGAGTCAGATGAAGCTTCACCTCCTAAAAAAGCTAGAATAAATAACAAAGATCGTCGTGCAGTACCTTCGAAGTCAAAATAATCAGGTTGGTTGGGTGTAAGCGATAGGATAATCTCTGCAGTGTCTGTTCAGAATGACGGGGTTGAGGGTGATTTGCAAATTTAGAGGCCTCAGATTCCTTTCGCCTCATTCTTAAGATCTGCTTTAGAGATAAATAAAATTTCAGGCCCGGCAAAAATGTCGCGAATTGTTAGAAACATTCTAAAGTCGTAATCGAGATGAAAAATCAATTTGAAATACCATATCTTACAATGTTGATTCTTACTAAAATCACGGGTGAAGCGCAAAATCACATTCAAGGCAAAAGTGATTTAGATTTGGACGATATTTTGAGAACTCTCGAACGAATTTATTCCCAAGAAGAAGAAGATTTCAGCCAATTATTAGAAACTTTGGCCAATATTAAACGAAGTCCCGGTGAGCCTATTCAAGAATAGGGGGCGCTTGTAAATAAAATTTTTATTAAGCTCGTAAGCCAGGTTTTAGAAAACACTTCTGGGGAAAAGGGGGACGGCAGAAGCGCAGCATATAAAGATAAGGTTATTGGCAATTTTGTGCGCGGATTGGATATGGATCCTTACATGAATATTTCCGACAAAGAAATACATTCTTTAGATGTCGCGGTTGCACTTGCAATTAAAGCTGAACAAAGGGTTAAGAGTTGGGGAAGGGTGCATGGGTCTGTCGTGATGGTGTCAAGCCCAATCTTAAAAAAGTGAAAGCCGTCAAAAGGTTCCCTCCACCTAAAACAAAGAAAAATATAAAACAGTTTCTAGGTCTAATAGGATATTATCGTAAGTTTATACCTGATTTTGTAAAGTTGGCAAACCCATTAACTGCCGTGTTAAAGGATAAGGTTCCTTTTAGTTGGAGTCCTGCTCAGCAGGAGGCCTTTGAAGTTCTTCGTGACAAGATTTGTTCAGGGCTTATTTTGCAAGATCCTGATTTTTCAAGGTCGTTTGTACTAACAACGGATGCTTAAAATTATGCTGTAGGTGGGATCCTTAGTCAAGGTCCCATAGGACTAGATTTGCCAATAGCAAAGGCGTCTCGCACTCTCCATGAACCTGAATTGAATTTCTCAACTACCGAAAAGGAGCTTTTGGTAATAGGTTTCAATGTCAAACATTTCCGACCATATTCGTATGGAAGTCAATTCACATTGGTGACAGATCATCGTCCTTTGGTCTGGCTGCATGGTCTAAACGACCCATTCTCTTGGTTGGCTCGATGGCGAATATTATTGAGCGAGTATGTTGATTTTATTGTATGCAAGCCTGGTGAAAAGAATGCCAATGCTGACACGTTATTTCAAAACCCTTGCGCCAATGTTAGCGGTCGTTTATCTACTGAGTTGGAGTTGGCTGGTGCGTCCGGGGTAGTGCACGACCATGGGCGTTCCGGTATATCTCCTGCTCAGGAAGATGAAGCCGTCGATCCTGAAGGGCAGAGAAAACATGTGTTTCTCGACGCAGGACGAAGAAAGACGAAGCAAATCTGTATACGATGTTCACAGATTGTTCAGAGGACGAAACTAGTAACGATGTTGACCTCGAATCTGAGAACGACCCCCACACATCAAGCGAGTGGGGATCTCAGATTCACAATTCAGGTACGATGCCTGCTTTAGGCGAGCGGGCAATCCTGAAATTGGCTACGATTCCTGCATTAGGCGAGCAGGAAATCCCAAACGAGGGTACGAAGTCTGTATCAGGTGAACGGACAATCCCCGAGGCGCTAGAGGCCTGTGTTGAAAAACAATGTGAAAGCCTGGATCCTTTACGTCGAAGTACCAAAGTTGAAGTGACGTCTGAGGGCATTGGGCATAACAACACCAGCACGATTTTGACAATTACAGATGTTTTTATGATCAACAGTAAAGACAGGCTTACTATGGGCAATCTTCACGTAGTTTATTTCATTTCAGCAGATGGAAATCTGGAATCAGAAATAAGCAAAGAGTTACTACAAAATAAATTACCCAAGTGTCCGCCTCCGATTTAATTCGTTCTGAAGTATGTTTTAGAGCACTAAAAAATAAGGTACATGTATTTTTTTATACGTGCCAGAATTCATATTTAGGGGGTGAAATCACCCTTCAAAGTTTTCGAATAATTACTTTAGAAATATACTTTCCAGAGAAATTAATCATTAGGAGGCAGTGTAAATATTGTTTATACTGTAATTATGTTATTGAATTGCAGTAAAATATTAATTTCCAACCATCACCCCCTTAGACGGGGGGTTAACTACCCCCTATGACTAACGTACACAAAAATTCCTGATTATCATCCGAACCAAATTTTATTTTTGATTGATTAATGAAGTGGCATACAAAATACAAGACGTTATATCTTCTGAAACTCCGTGTCAGATTTAAAGAGGGTGAACAACCCTTAATTAAAAATTTTATTTCCTTAGTCGTTTGCAACAGTTGCAGTTTAATTGTCGTAGTGAAAAATTCTCTTCTGGGCAGATAACATTGTGGAAATTGAAAACATCGCTGTCTGCCGGCATGAGGCACCCCCATTCTAATTCGAAGGGGGTAAACCACCCTCAAAGCACTTTTCACATTCATGAAGAATTTCAAGTGTTGCAAATTAATTGTTGTGGAATACAAAATTGTACAGAAATTTATTTTATTTATTTCCTATAATATGTTGTAGAAAATGAAATTGTTTTACGGTAGTTAGATATATTATGCGAGATATTATTCTTCATATTTATTACACATATGGTGATCTTCAAAGAAATGTTTGATACACAATGATTTTTTACACCAAGAACATCTAATAGCTGGCGTTTCATCACAATATGTACATTTTATTTGTGAAGATTCTCCAACGACAAAATCTACGGGATTTTCAAAATCTTGCGGCCTATTTTCGACATAACCACTTTTATACCATGAGTACTGGAAAAGGGTTTTATATCTCGGAGAGGATAGTTGATTGTGAACAAAAGATTGGAGTTTAATAATATTTTTTCTCAAGTGAAGATTTATCTTATAATTATGTAATAAAACATCATCCGAAAAACGTTTAACAAAATTTTTCCAAACTCGAAATCCATAAACGTCTAATGGCTGGATCATACCTGTGGTTCCTTTTGGAATAACTTTAGGTATGACAGTTTTACCAGCAGGTGTTTCTTTTTCTATAGTGTCGACACATTGCCCAGTCCATGAATCCAATAACAACACACTTGTACTCCCAGTATTAGGAAAAAATACTTATTTTATCCACTTATTGAAATGGTCTATAAAAGTTATGTGAAAAGATGTTCAAAGTTATAAAAATATAGAAAAATATAAATTTAGCTTCGCATACCTGATGTAAGCTTTCCAGGTTTTGAAGCTGTTACGAATACATTAGATGATCTGAATAATGTTCCTTCTACTACTGGTCCAAATTTCCCACTTGGTTCTTTTAGGACCATAAATAATGGAGACAACAATCTTCCGTCGGCACTGATGATAGGTTGAATTGTGTAGCTGTGCGTGGTCGAAGATATAGATTGTACAACACACTCAACTTTTTTTTGACCTTTCACTGCTAAGCTTCTTCCTGAATGCAGCTCCAAATGGAAGCCACTTTGATCTGTATTATAAACATTTTGAGTTCCGTACTGCTTTATCAAAGGCTTCAATTCATTGACGAAATCAACTGCTTTCTGCTTCAATACCTCACTATCTTCTATTGATTTCCGTGTTACAAATTTCGTTATTTTTCTCGAAAAAATGTGATGAGCTTTTTTAAATTTATATGTCCACTTTCCGGAAGCTGTAAAGACCATTTCATTGTTACTCTGATTGCTGTAAGCTTCTAGAGCCCACTTACGGAGATCTCGGTCATGAACAATAAACCCAGCATTAAGAGCATAATTAAATTCTTTAATTACAAATTCTGTTATTTCAAATAATATATCTTTTCTTGTTCCCCCTGCTTCTACTTGCTGAGCCCACCTTCTTAACTGACGTTCAGAAGATAGACATCAGAACATATTTTGAACAGTGTGAAATTTTCTTCTTTTCTTTCCTCTGTCCGCATTTTTCCAGTATTCAACAGCTGTTCTTTTATATTCAAAATCCACATCAGTGTCTTTCTGCGAGCAAATTCCCACAAGTTCATTCTCTTCTGTCCAATTGATTTTGTTGTCATCATCATCATCAATTATTTCAATTTCCGATTCTTTGAACGGTTCTTGAAAGTCTAAAGACTGTTCCTCATGTATTTCCACATTAAATTGAAATATAGTGTCAAGTAACAATTGTTTAAATTTTTCTGCCAAAAAAGTCTCCTGCCATGTTATAGATGTCTCCGTTAAATACATTGTTTGAAACGATATAAGAAGAAGATTTATTACGTTTACAGGATTCACGATCATTTTAGCAATATTTTTCAAAATTTACTTCTCATCACCTTATTTCACAGTTTCTTGAGGTAGCTACTAATTTTTTTACATGTAAATTTCTTTTTATATGCTAAAATTGAATTTGCACACGTTACCATATTTTTAGAGATGCACGCCGAGGCGATAATTTTTTTGTGGTACCGTGTGTAAATTGCCAGATATGCACAACACATACACATTACGCGTAAGACAAATGCAATATACTAACATTGTATTTGCACACGTTACCATATTTTTAGAGATACACACCGAGGCGATAATTTTTTTGTGGTACCGTGTGCAAATTGCCAGATATGCAAAACACATACACATTATGCCTGATACAAACGAAATATACTAACATTGAATTTGCACACGTTACCATATTTTTAGAGATGTACGCCGAGATATTGAGAATTGTAAGATATCGTGAATAATAGCGAGAATATTCGCCTGAAAGTTGATAAATCTTATCAGTCATGAAACATAGGTAGTGTTTATAATTTCTCGATTGCTTTTTTAAGAAACAAAGGAAAGAAATATTTCCCTTATGAAGCTTTGCTTTTAGGTCGAGATATAGGGGTGAAGACTAGGGCGTTCAAAATAAACTTCATGTTTCTTTGCTTACAATTAATCACTCACACGAAAATCTTGTTCCATTTGGTGAAAAATGCCTAATTTTCTGGGATTTCAAAAAGTCTCGTGAAGAAACAAAAATTGAATTAACGTTAATTTCCATTAAAAAAGTAAGCGTATAACATGGAACATGTCATAAATATGAAGAATAATATCTTGTAGAGTATATGTGAATTCCGTAAAACAATTTATTTTCTACAAAATATTACAAGAAATGAGTAAAATAAATTTCTGTAAAATTTTGTATACCACAATAATTAATTTGCAACACTTGAAATGCTTCATGAATGTGAAAAGTGCTTTGAGGGTGGTCTACCCCCTTCGAATTAGAATGGGGGTGCCTCATGCCGGTAGACAGCGATGTTTTCAATTTCTACCATGTTATCTGCCCTGAAGAGAATTTTTCACTACGACCATTAAGCTGCAACTGTTACAAACGATTTAGGAAATAAAAATGCAAATTAAGGGTTGTTTACCATCTTTAAATCTGACACGGAGTGTGAAAAGATATAACGTCTTGTATTTTTTATACCACTTCATTAATCAATCAAAAATAAAATTTGATTCGGATCATAATCAGGAATTTTTGTGTACGTTAGCTATAGGGGGTAGTTAACCCCCCGTCTAAGGGGGTGATGGTTGGAAAATAAATATTTTACTGCAATTTAATAACATAATTACAGTTTAAACAATATTTACACTGCCTTCTAATGATTAATTTCTCTGGAAAGTATATTTCTAAAGTAATTATTCGAAAACTTTGAAGGGTGATTTCACCCCCTAAATATGAATTCTGGCACGTATAAGAAATTGCGCGTACCTTATTTTTTATTGCTCTAAAACATACTTCAGAACGAATCAAATCGGAGGCGGACACTTGGGTAACCTTCCTTGTTAGTTCATGTTCAAAGTTGACGAAATGGAACTCTCAAGGTCGGAGAGATAGTTGTGTTTTCTTATAACAATCGGTACATATTCCATGTAATTGTAAAGGCTCATTTCGAAGATAAGGCTTATCTTGACATTATTTCTGGGGCTTCGCTGGCCCTACGGAAAGTAATGGAACCACTTGAGATTCAGACAATCAAAGTTTCTATAACGGGAAACAATTTGGATGAAATATCTTGGTCCTAAATTGAAAAAATATTCGGACAGCAATTTCTCTGAACCGGCTTGGTAATAAAGGTCTGCTCAGGGGAAATCAAATTTCCATCTCCTGAAGAAAGGCAGAAAATATTACAGGAAGCTCATGAGTCCACAATCGGAGGTCATAAAGGGGTCTCAAACACTTATTGGCGAATTAGACCCAATTATTATTGATCGGGCATGAAAACTAATATTCAGAAGTTCGTCAAGTTTTGTAAAAACCGTCAGCGAAATAAATTAATCAGAACTCGAATTAGGCCATAATCATCTTTAACAATTCAATGCAATTTTTCGAAATATGCTGATGCTATTCCAATAGCGAAAACCGATTCTGTTACTATCGCACATGAAATTGCTGAAACATTTTATTTCACGATATGGATGTCCAAAAGTAATTTATACCGATTAAGGCAAAAAATTTACTACCAAAATTATATAAACCTTCTGTAAAATTTTCAATATTGAAAAAATCCAATCTACAGGTCGTCATCCACAATTGTTGGGCTCTGTGGAAAGAAGCCATCAGACCCTTGTAGAATACATGAGGCAGTTTAGAAATTCTCAAAATTGGGACGAGTGGCTCCGTTATGCTATTTTATCGTACAATATTCAGGTGCACGAAGTAACGAAGAAAGTCAAAATTATATTATGATCGCACAGCCAATCCTCAAAATTTTCGTGTCAGAAGCAAGATACCCCTAAAAGTAGAAATCGGAAATTACAAAAAATTTGATCCTTTCTTTGAAGGAAAATATGTGATAGAAAAAAATGATTCGAGTGGCAAATGCTCATATTCAGAACAAAAGGAGTGAAATTGCGAAATAAAAAGCTGTAAATAAAACTCCAGAAGGGAACTAGAGGGAGAAGAAAGTTAATAATGAATGAGATAGCTTTTAGGTTAATAATAGGAAGAAGGGAACTTCTGTGTTTTTTTTTTTTGATAAAAAAAAATCATTATTCAACAGTTTTATAACAATTTTACAAATAAAATTATCTACTTATCTGACCTATTTTTGTGAGTACTGGAATATATTCAGCCTACAATAGAAATGAGAAAAGAACCTGTAAAATTGATTAAGTATAACATCTACAAGTTTAAATTCGCGCTATTTTCTCTCTCGCAAGCAGTCCATGTATTTTTTGCTGAAAGAGTTAAACAGTAAACCCTCGTTAACCCTCGGACTGTCACATGCAGAAACTCTGCGGTCTTGGCAGGAATATACAGAGCCTATTATTCACTGTTATTGTCCCGATAGCACGATTTTTTTATCCGAACTCTTTAATTCAATCATTTTTGTTTCGCGTTAACGAGAGTTTACTGTTTTTTTAAATTAACATCATTTTAGCATAGCGTCAATATCAAGGTCACTATTCGTATCTCTCGGTAAAAACAAGCACCTCTTCGCGCATCGCACTCGAGGAAACACGCTGTCATGCGCATAAAGCATTTGAGCGAGTTCCGCCCGCATCAAATGAAATTCATCTCCGTTCTAACGTACTTTCTGGTATTTCATACTTACTATGACAAATTTTGATCAGTTATGCAGATTTTGCGTTCGTTTTACACCTTAAATCACTATACGCCAAGACAGACTGACTTTATGTTCACCTAAATATCATAAATTAGGTTACCCAATGAATTTAAAGCCATCCTAAAAGTAAGTTATTAAATTTTAAGGTTAAATTTTGCTTTTATATACAAATATTCTATTATAATTCTGTATATTAATCATTAATAACAATTAATTTATACATTTGTGTTCAATCTCCTGATTTTTTTTCAAGTCTCCTGACAAAAAGCTTCTGACTTTCCTGCTAGTGCCACCCGCTCGGGAATGTGTGCGTGAAAAATCGTGCCGCGCGTGATATGAAATGTGATTTTCGGTTTCCAAAGCCAAATCTGCAGCATTCTCCAGCAAATTTTTATCCATTTCGAACCTTAGTAACATTTTAAATACTCTGCAATGTACAAAAGTCTGGGATCTTCCGAGATCATAACCGCCTAATGTCGGGTGGAGTGGTCTTCTTGAGTTTCCATTTATTTCTGTCAACCCATCGTAAATTTCACCTATTTGATAAAGAAATCGTTTTACTGTGATGTTCAACTTGACCAACAGTATCACATAGCGGGTTTACTGTAAATCTCGAAACAGACTTACAAAAAATTTGTCATCTTTCAATTGACGCCAAAAGAAAATT
>CAKNWT010293314.1:0-11201 GCA_932066315.1 Andricus coriarius | reverse complement strand
CCTGAAAGTTTCGGTTAAGTGGACAAGCAATGTCGATGATGTAGACTCTTCCACCTTTTTTTTCTCGCATGACGATGTCCGGCAGATTGGCTCTGATGTAATGATCCCTCTGGATAGTAACATCCCAATATAAGATGTAATATTTGTTTTCTAAAACCGGCATTGGGATATATCTATAGAAAGGCATCCATTCCGTTAAGAGTCCTAGGTTTAGGGCAAGCTGTTGATGTATAATTCCCGCCATATCATTATGCCTGTGCGTATATTCTCCTTGAGCCATTACGCGACAACCATCAATCATATGCTCGATGGATTCGTTGGTATCTCCACATAATCGGCACCGGTCCACCACGTCTCTGTGTAGCACGTGTTTTCGACAATTTCTGGTGCTGACAACCCTGTCCTGTATCGCAATAACGAATCCTTCCGTTTATGGATACAGGACGCCCTGTCATTCTCGAAATCGTTCTCCAGCTCTGCGGTCCCTAATTCTCCTCTGGTTAAATGCACTGTTCTGCATTTATCTAATCCGAACTCTATGTGGATATCATTGGAAAACTGCTATGTGACAGCGATCACTTGCTGCAGTTTCTTGTCCGAACTGGCGTATATCTTCAGGTCATCCATGTATAGAAGATGGGTCACTTCATGACCATCCTCGTTATCATGTACTCGGAACCCATGAGACCATTATTATTATTATTATTATTATTATTATTATTATTATTATGTTGGCCCACCTTCTACCCACAGATACTCATAACCTGGTACTTCGCTACTAAATATAGTCGCAAACCGAGGAAAGTGCTTAGTAGATTCGCTGATGTTAGTCGTTGTTTCGGAACTCTATATTCGGCTTACGCATTCGTCATTATTCCAGAGCATACACACTGGAGTGCCCGTCTATAGGGATCCGAAAATCACACTGGAGAGCCCTATAGGGATACAAAATTCATCCTGGAGAGCCCGTTTATAGGGTTCTAACATTCATAATGGAAAGCCCGTTCATAGAGATCCAACATGCATACTGGACAGCCCATTTATAGGGATCCAACATTCATCATGGAGAGCGTTGGTTCCAATGCCAACGACTGAGACCAAAGATACAAAGTATTAATTAATATATTGGACGGCGAGGACATAACGCAACTTCACACACGCACACACACATACGCTTATACAAAAATAGAAAGGGGTACAATTAAAAATGTGATTATCACAGTCATCTGCCGTGTATGCGGGATGGCCACAGAAGGCGATTTTAGCCGCTATCATTTTTCACGCATAGAAAACACCGGACTTCCGCTCTGAATATTTCCTAATGTTTTTGTTGGTGGAACGCTTATGTCTATTATTCTCACATGTTAAACACGTTTATCAAACCAGAAGACATCTGGACGATTGTGTCTGACTAGGTGGTCTCTCAGAATAGTCCTAGCCCAGTAAAGGAGATGGTGTTCGTTCTCTAGTACTTTAAATGGGTTATATTTGTAGTAAGACACAATTCTCTATAGTAAGCCAGTGTTCAGGGCAATTTGTTGTTAAATGATCCCAGCAACATCATTTTGTCTGTGCGTGTATTCTTACGCGGCAGGCATCGTACAGCCATCAATGATGTGCTCGATGTTCTCATTCGGATCTCCACAAAGGCGGCTTCTGTCAATCACTCCCGCCTTACTGAGGATGTTTTTTTGGTAATTCCTCGTCTTGATTACCCTATCTTGGATGGAAATGACAAATCCTTCCGTCTCCGGAAGTAAGCCCGCCTTAAACAGAGGTTTGTAACATCACTATGTACGCAAGGAAGATCTAATGTTTGGGGGTGCTGCTTATGCAGCTGCTTACCTCGCCACTGAGCAGCTAGCTGCTAAGTAGTGGCAGAATTGTTCTCTCTACAGCTGTCCTTTCATGGTGCATTTGGTTCTCAGACATTTTCACTTTGAATGAGGCGGCCCGAAAAAGCAGTCTGAAGCGCTTTTCTAATTTCAGAGTGGAGCGGATCGCTCGCCTGCAATATGCCAAGGTACATGTACATGATTCTTCATCAGTCATCGCCTCAATCAGAGCGCGGTCGTCCAGTACCAATGGAGTATTTATCTCTGCACGGGTAAAATGCAGCTTTCTGCATTTGTCCAAACCCAGAGACATCCTGATGTCATAGGAAAACTGCAGCAAGACTCTTTTTTCAACTTGATCTCGGATGAACCCAGTTTTTCATCATAACCACTATAACAGAATTGTTACCATTAAAAGGAACTCGGCACGGTCCTGCATGAAAGGGTTGCCGGGCCGCACCCGAGATAAGGCGGAACCCCCCGAGGGGTCCCGAAGCCCGCGACGATAACGAGTCCCGTCGCGTCGTCGTCAGTCTTGCTCTATCGCTAAGTGGAGATAACTCAGTGCCTAGGACTTTTCAGTGCAAACCGTGTCGCCATCCCACCCTACGTTCTGCTCCAGGAGAAGACGTCCAACCGACTCCACCACGGTCTTATTTAGGAACACCATCGCACGCCGGGCCTTCCGCCTTTACGACAATCTATCGGTCCTTGGTCACGAACCGCCAGATTCTGAAGATCTTGTAAGTGACAATAAATGCCACGTTATCTTTTAAATCGATCTCTTCACTTGTGTTTTACCCTTTTCTCGGCTTTCCACTTTCCATTTTCCCTCCTTGGCATTACCCCCGTAATACCACGGACTAAGTAAAGTGACTGATGAGATGAGGATCTTATAACTTAATTTAATACGATGTCTGAAATCTTTCAGGATGATGTTGTCGGTACAAAATTAGAAGCATTTATCATTATTTTTATTATTTAGATAAGTTCTAGGCTCCGCACGCTATGATCCACTCAAAAAGTCAAAGTTGTCCGATTTAAGGTAAACTTAGGCAAAGTGTTGTGCTATTGGATAACACTTTATGGGGAAAAAAATTGTCATTCGGATAAGTATTGACTGAGGGGGAGGGGGTGAAAGTTTTGGGATTTTCGTGGATATCGTCTATTTCGGCGCTTCCTGTACACGAATTTTGAGCACCGAAGGTGTTAGTGATGCTAGGCCATGTGTAGTGTCGCTGGAAGAAAATAGTAGGCCAAGCTCCTCTGCGGCACGGTATAGAAACGCCGCCACATTGACGACTTCATGTTGATGTACGAATCGCATAAGAGAATCTGCACTATTTAGAACTGAACAGGCTGTAGTCAGAACCGTTCTTTGATGAAGAGACTTCAAGCTTAGCAAGCCTCTACCCCCTTTATCTCGACGTAGGTATATTCGAGGTACGGAAGATCTAGGATGATGACTTCGATGGATTGTCATATCTTGCGTGTGCATCGGTCAAGTTACTTCAACTCATCGACGTTCCATTTTACTGCACCTAACGTGTAGAGCAGTATATGAACGGCCAGCATATTGGTTTCTGATTATTATTATTTTCATAAGAATTATTCGCATTTGCGTAATTAGGACCATTTGACCACTGCCCCTTGTTATGTTGATAATTGTGAGGTCGATTAGCGAACGCATCATAATTTGAATCTCGATTATCTATATTTCGATGTTGACGATTTTCATGTCCGTAACCTTGATTTTCGCGGCCCGTAAAATTGTAAAGACTACGGATTTGTCGATTTTCAAACTCTCTGTTTCTATCATCATACGGTCCCCGATTATAATAGCCCTGATTTCAATGATCATAACGATCTCTAACTACGTAACCGCGGCTCTGATTTCTATCTGACTGATTGTTTCCGTGCATAGGTCCATAATTTTCAAAGTTTGATTTTCGCTGATCGCACTCAACATTATTTCTATCATGATATTCTCGCGGATAGTTCTGATTTGGATGTCTATTTTTACCTCTGAAATTTTTTCTGTCGTTTTGGCGAAAATTTTCATAACTATTATAATTGTTTTCATTATATGCTGAATTTTGACGTGGTGAATAATTCTCAGAATAATTTACAGGACCTGCTTGGTCTAATGCTTCTAAAAACTCAGTTAATTCCTCTTTCGTGTTTGTATTTCTTATGATTCGTGCAGTTTGTAATTCTTTAATAAAATGTCTCGATAAACATTACACTATTTCGCTTTCAGAGGGTGGTGGAATTAGATCTTTCGCGTTACTTATCATTCTGGACGTATATTCTGACCTTGAGAGTTTCCCCGGTAAATAATGACCGTATTGTAAATCTTTACCAATTTCAAATCTAATGTCATCATTCCAGAATTTTTTTTGCATTTTTCTCGAAAATATTGTGCGCTATAAGTTGTGTCTTCCCTGATCATATTCCACCATTCTCCGGCCCTGCTTTCCAAACATGATTAAATTACAAATTGAAAATCATTTTTCCTCAGGTCGGCTGCTGTTATGTATAGATGATGTTATTTGATGTCGACCAGGTGATAAAATTAATTAGACGATGTTACAATTTGTTGGTATACTGGTCCAAAATTTATTAAAAGAAACTTTAAACGTTTCGCCCTTCCACGAAGGGCCTCTTCAGTCATAAATATGTATAGCCTAGACACAGAAGACATAAAAAAACTGTCACACTGTATGAAAACGAAGTAAAAATTGTCTTATGCAAAATCCTTTACCATCTTAATGACTCAAGTCATAAGATTTCGGAGTGAGAAATATCTTGGAGCAAGTCATTATAGCCGATTTTTTGTTGTGATGTTAATCATTGTAAACAAATATGTCAGATTTTTTCTACCAAAACAGATGCAGTACACGTTAAAAAGATACAAATAAAATGACTTGCGTACTGTGTTGGCATTGTCAGGATGTTAAAAATAAAAATGTTGGTGGGCAATCACATCATTCTTTCAGCCTAACAAGAGCAAGTGACATTTCTTAGATACAGAACATTAATGTCGTATATACAAGGTGGTTACAGGATAATTTGATTCGCTACTCAATTGGTCTGATGTGTGCGCATTATATATCCTACGTCATACATGAGATAGGAAAACGGACTCTCTCTTCTTATCTTGTCGTAACCATATAGTTGGCTTCTGAAGTATGTAAGTTTTCATTCATTATAAAATAGATATCGCAAATCATATTGAGTTGAAAATAATTCTATGAACAACAATTATTATATAAAATCAATAGCTATTGATGTTATTAATCAACAGTTATTAGTGTTATTAATTAAATTTAAATATATACCGCTCAGACCTTCAATGTAAGTTCTTTTGTTAACGGAAAATTTATTTTTTGCTATATGAAACATTTTCCTGAATAGTCTTTTTTTATTTACTTAAACACCTAGTACATTGACATGTTCAAAATCAAAATGATGATGCTTCGTATGAGAGTGTTATACTAATGCCGTACTTCTATCGTCGTGTTTGCAATCATATTTGTGTTCATTCATTCTAGTATATTAGTGAATAAAGCCGTAACATCAAGTGATACCACCTCAAAATCGTCAGAGATGTTTTCAATCTTATTGATCTTTTCTACAAAGTCAAAACTATCCTTTACAAAAGTACTCGTTTTTCCTAAATTTTCCTGAATCGACATGCCAATAAATTTTGATTAATTATATAAAGGTGATCCTCTGAAGGATGTTACTGGTCTCATAGGTGTGCCTTGTTTGTGGATCTTCGGTAACCCATGGAATTCAGGCGAAAGACCATTGTAGCTTTTTAAGAATTTACTTAAATTTTGATCTATTTTGATCTATTTCGGAACCGGCTAGTTTTTTAACCAAGGTTATTATTATATATATATTATTATTATATATTATTAGAGTATTGCCCAAAACTATATTTCTATCTACGCGTGTTTCTAAAGTATATTGTTATTCCTCAATATCCTGCCATCGCTTTCTCTATCTTTAAATATTCAAAACCAATTTCTCAAAAACTGAGTTATAAATTTGATTATTAAACCAAATTAAAAGCTTCTATTCGTATTTGAATAGTAATGTCTCATAATGTGTTTATGATCTGTTTGTTATCGAATACAATGATTTCGATCGGCAAAAAAATTCGGAATTCTGTTTTCTTTCCAAAACTTCTGTGTCCCACCAGGGGTACTAGTAGTAACATTATTCTTTTACTGAGTATTTGATTTAAATTTTATATCACCTGAATTTCTAAGGACAACTCCCTTTTAATTATTAATTAATGTGGTTTTTAATTTAAACCTGAAACGAGTTAATATATTATTAACGACAATATAAAAAGAAACTTTCTCTGTGACTTGTGGTTCCGAGTTATAATTAAATTGGACTTTACTTTTCTCTACCTTTAGTCCCCGGAATTTAAAATAATTCTCTACCAAAAATTCTTTGCAAATGTGGTTGTCCTGATATTCAGGGTCTAAGGCTGCTCTTACTTGAAACGTTTTCATGATTGTGATTTTACTTCAAAAATGTTAAGATCATCAAGGGAAATGCAGGTACACAGAAGCGAAGCCAGAATTGCGCATATAGTCGTGAATTCTTTGGAATGGTCACGCTTGATTAGGCCATTTTCTCTCTATTGAATTATCTTATGCATCTACTTTTTTTTTATTGTCGATCAAATCGATTTTATGAGCGTTACGATTTCGCGCGTGATAGCGAGCGGGATCCTTCCCTTTAGAAGGACTGAGCTCTAAGTTCTTTATGATTTCCTTCAATGAGGCGCCATTTTGTGCAATATTTGCCAACCAGAATATTGTCTCATTTTCCTGAAGGCTTAAAGTTCGTTGCGAATTAAATATTCTTAGGCCACGTTTTGCTTTCCTTTCGTGCCAGATCAAAATTAATATAAATTGGTTCTACCTTTTATCAACCATATTTATTTGAGTTGGAAAAATCCATAGCTCTTTGCTGGGAATTCGACTAATTCCTAAGAGTCCTACAAATTTTTCTTTCAAAATTATTAACCAATTAAAAGTGAGTGATTTGTGTTCAGAAACCCTTAATTATTATTGGTTGAGCTCCCGTATGAAAGCGGGTTGAAAACCCAAAGAGGAATTGATTCGAGGTATTGAACACATCACTAATGAATGATTAAACCAATTTACCCTTAAACTCTTGATGTCAAATTAAGCATAATTAAATTAGAGCGGCCATGCTGGCATTCTTGCGCTCCCGTATGAAAACGGGTTGAAAAAGAATGAGTGATCTAGTAGATCTCCAACATATCTCTAATCAATTTTGTTAGTGACAGGTCAGATGAGGGGTAAGTCGATAAAAGTTTATTATGTTCTTTTTAAATTAGAGAATTCCAGAATGGAAAATAAAAATCGTAGTCATCCCCAGTCCTTCTTGGTAGCTCGTTACCTTATTCACGATCGCTAACCTTCAACCTGGAGAACAAAATTCCTAGAAACGCATGAGAATTGGGGAGTCAAAAGCCAAACGTGATGTTCCTTGAACTGTTAAGCGCAGACTGTCGATCTAGTCGTTCTCTGGTAATGATAGCGGTCTCGTTGCCGCGGGCCTCACATCCCCTCTTTTCAGACAGGTTGCGCACGCAACAGCACCTGTTTCACGCAGCGGTACATGTGACCTATTTAACTCTTTCGCCGAGGAATTTGCAAGTCACTCAGTGGCGTATATATTTTATTTTTCACCCGCTCTTTTTATATATTTAAATATGCCTAATAAAATTATGCTGAACCGTTTCAGGTCCTATTGCCACTACCAAGTGAACCATGGCCTATACTCGAAATAGGACCTTAAAATTCTTATGGAGGCGGTAAATAGGAACTCTAAAGCGATTGACACGAGCTTCGGAATGGTCAAGTGTGCCTGCGTCTACCTAAACCAAGGAAGACTAGAAACTACACCATCGCGTAACGATCAGGATGTTTAACTCATAGGCGGAAATACCATTTAACATCTTGGTAATGGAGAAACATATACATATCTTGGAATACCGCAAGCGGAAACCCAAAATGTGTGTGTGTTAAAAACGGCCCTTGAAAAAAGGTTTCGCCAAATTCTCAGACAAATTTGTGCTTCCGAATTATTTGGAAAGAATAAGATCCAGGCGACCAATATTCTGGCCGTTCCTATACAGCTCTACACGTTTGGTGCAGTAAAATGGAACGTCGATGAGTTGAAGCAACTAAAGCGAAGCACACGCAAGATGATAACAATCCATCGAAGTCATCATCCTAGATCTTCCGTACCTCGAATATATCTCCCTCGAGATAAAGGGGGTAGAGGCTTGCTAAGCTTAGAGTGTCTTCATCGAAGAACGCTTCTGGCTACAGCCTGCTCAGTTCTAAATAGGACAGATTCTCTTATGCGACTCGTACATCAACATGAAGTCGTCAATGCTGCGGCGTTTCTATACCGTGCCACAGAGCAGCTTGACCTCCCATTTGATTCCAGCGACACTACACATGGCCTAGTATCACTAACACCTTTGGTGCTCAAAAGTCGTGTACAGGAAGCAGAACAGACGCTTCTACTAAGTGAACATGCTGAAGACCAAGATCATTTACGTGATTAAATTCTCGGGACCAGCCGATGGTAATTTCACGGCAAAGGAGGAAGAAAAACGGGCGAAATATCAAGAACTTTATCGCGAGCTGAGCAGGCTGTACCAAGGCTAAAAAGTCCATCTTGTAGTTCTTATAATCGGCTGTCTTGGAGGTATGAAAGCGTAAGGTCATCCGCGGTTAAAGTCCTGACCCCAAGGAACAGTGTTGCGCGATGTTATCGCGCCTAAATTTGCCACTCTTGCTTACCTTATAGGCCAGAAGGAGCAGAAGTGGATGACGTACACGTTCCAATTGCGTCGGTATTGGTCGCTTTAAGGATCCATGATCGAAGCTTCAAGAGCCTACAACTTCTCAATAATAAATCTTTATTGAGTTCGTAAAAATAAGGATATGTACATGGCAGTCATAGATAACATAAGAACCCTAAGGGCGAGGTACAGCTTAAAGCTGCTTTCAAACCTAGCCCTCTTAATCTAATTTGAACTATAAGTAAACGAAACCTAAAAACTAGGGCTTGAATATGTAGTTTTCGAGGTCATCGCAGAAATAGAAAAGAATAGAAAGGAACAGATTGTGGTACCATAATGTGAAATACTCTAGAACTTATATTAAAATACGGGAAGAGACAAATCATGTTGCCGGGCGAAAGTGCTCAGTCGTTTTCTCTCTTACAGTGGGGGTGGAGTAAAAAGCCAGCGGGTTTTTAAGCTATTTAAGAGGCGCGGAGCAGCATAGGAAAAGGTGGATTCCCCTCGCTTATCATCTACAAATGACAATATATCAAATAAATATTCCGGAACGTCCTGTGAGAGGCCCCTGAAAGAGAAGACATATACTCGCACTTCCCATCTATGATTCATTTTCAGCCAGCCAGATTCTTTCAAGGTGGGTGTAACATGGTCGTATTTTGTAACTCCATATGTGTACCTGAGACACGCATTTTGCATTCTCTGTATCCTTTCTCTCAAAGTGGCATTCAGGCAAGGGCCATATGTCGTATACGCACATTCAAAAAGGCACAGCACCAAAGACTGACAAAGCAACAGGTTTACCCTGAGTGAAAGGGAGCGACAGAAAGGATACATTTTTTTTAACGCAGATACGCCGCTTTGATTTTAGAGGTTACATGATCCTCGAAACTCCAACTGGATTGCATTATAAGTCCTAGGGTTTTCGCTTGAGCTACGATGGACAAGAAGGATCCGCCTATCGCAAATTTGGGCAAGCAAGCATTTTTAAAATTGCCTATAGGGAGAATAACGGACTTAGCAGGGTTAATAACAAAAGCTCGCTCTTCAACCCAACTCGCGATGAATTTCAAAGCCAGGGACAACACGGCGGCAAATTTGAGGAATATTTCAACCACCTATTTTATTTCAGACAAATATATTAACAAAACATAAAGAGATTGCTTAAGAAATGATTCTCTTTATTATTGATTTATTATATTTTCATAATTAAAAAGACAAAGCAAAGTGGAATATTTCAACAAAAAAACTTGCATTAGTTATTAACTCAAAAAGTAAAAAGTTGACAAAAAGTGAAAAACTTTAAAGAAAGCCACGATTATCTAGCATTACTATAGGAAAAAATAGTTATAAACAATATTAATTTGTTTAAATAATTATATTTGTTAATTTTCACTAATTATTAGGTCACTCTAAGCGAAAACTGAATAAAAATTGGAATATTTCAGAAATAACCGAAAATTTCTGGCATTACTGAAAAAGAATATTATTTCAAATAATAATAAATTATGTAAACAATTAGCTCTGTTATCTTGAATTAACTATTACCTTGCTCTGTTTGAAAAATCGACAAAAAGTGGAAAATTTGAGAAAAAACTGCAATTTTCTACCATTATTCTGAGAGAATATTATTATAAATAATGATAAATTATTTTAAAAAATTATTGCTGTTGAATTTAATTGATTGTTGCCTCGCTCTATTTGGAAAGTTGAAAATAAGTTGATAAATTCGCAAAAACCGCGACTTTTTAAATCAATTCTACGAGAAAATTACTAAACCCCATAATAAATTGTTTAAAATTCCTGTAAACTTCTAGATACCGGTATAGACTAGTATTTAATGTATTAGCAACAATTTGTATTTTGAAAAACCGCAAAAAAATTATAATTAGCGCCAGAAACTCGCGAAACCCAATTTTTTACTTATGGGGGTTTTTTGGGACCCTATAAAACAGACTTATGGGGGTGATATTTAGAAAATAAGTTTTAGTTCGTATTCAATTTGCTAATTGTGAAAATAAAAGTTGAGTTTCAACTCGATACACCTAATATTGACGATTCTGAATAAAACGTACAAAAACGTCTTTTTTCTTATGGGAAATACGCGTTAAACTTCATGGGGCTTGCGGAACCTGTAAATATAATCTTTTTTAAACACACATTTTTTGGGGGGAGGTTTCAAAAAACTTTGGGGGTGATATGCATAAAAATTCGAGAAAAAAATTTCCAATTCATTCTGAGACTACTTTAGCCTACAATGAGGGCCTTCCTAATTTATTATCCACTTACGAATTTCTACCTTTCAGATAGTTGTTCTGGATTATGACAAAGCTATACTTATAAATGAATCTTTGGTGTGCTAGAATCTTATTTTATGGTGTTGGCTTTCAAGTATACTTAATTTTAAATGTGGAAATGTACAGTTTACTGCCTTCATTTTCGCAGGTAACATGAAGAATAGACACCAGTTTATTATGGTGTCTATACTCTATACA
>CAKNWT010293310.1:0-11144 GCA_932066315.1 Andricus coriarius | reverse complement strand
AACGTATTATTATAGTTTTAACAGTTTACATATTTGTTTTGCTTCTTTCAATAATTATAATGCCATATTACTTTAACATTACTTTACCATTACTTTACCATTACTTTACCATTACGCTATAGCGTAATGATTGCGTTCGGCCGGTCCGCCAGGGATTAGCATCGACAACTCTTCGTATGTCATCAACCTAATTATTTTCAATAATTATTTATTATATATATATATATATATATATATATATATATCCTACGAAAAAATTGCAATAAACAAGAAGTTTTGTTTTTGTTCAGAGAAGCTAAATTAAATTTATTTCTTTTGTCAACATATAATGAAATTGTTAACAAAGTTATTTCAACAAAAACTTATAAAAACTGGAACTAACTTATCAAAATTAAATCAATCAATTAAATTCAAATTCATAAGATATTTCTCTAAAACTAATATGTATATTTAAAAAAAAAATCAAAAACTGCACTCGGACTTATTTTCAGAGGTAAGGAATTGATTGCTAAATTGTATTTTATATGAATAATAAAATAAAATAAGAAAAATATACATAAAATAAATAAAAAATAAAAATTTTAATACATTTTAAATAAACAAATGAATAAAATAAATTAAAAAATTAAATACATCAAATTTCACTTTGTACGCTGGTGCACTTATTGGTGTCTGTCTTTTGACGCAGCTGCATATTCTGGACATGCCGTCGGACTTCAATTCTTGAACTTTAATTACGTTAGTTTCAGCCAATTGTTTCCCTTTTTCGATAGTCGTCAGTGTAAAATTAATTGAATGCTTGACTTAATCAAACCCCGTTCTTAAACACAAATCCATCTGTAATATTCACTTATTTTTTAAGCCTCTGCTACTTACCCTTTCTTCTGTTATTTCCATTTTCGCTCAACTATTCCAAACTTTCACTATTTTTTCAACTATTTTCATACTTTTTCACATCTTATTGCACAGTGACACAGCCGATTGTCGCACTGAAAAAATGCGTTAGTCTCCACCGTGGCGCCACCCGTTCACGTGCAAATAGTCATATTATTTATGATGTATTCATAGTACTGTTGCGATATTGTACTTAAAAAATAGACAAATTTGCTTCACCTTGTCAAAATACAAACTCCTTTTGTGTACACTCGAACGCCAAAGATACAAGAATCTCGGGAATCGGGAACTCTGCAAAGATACGAGCGTGAAAGGGGCTCCACTCCTGCTCGCACCTTTGGAGTCGGGACGCTCGTATCGGCGGAGTGCTCGTATCTTTGGAGTCTGAGTGTAATTGCATCCGTGTTCGATTCAAAAATTTTGCGATTAACAAAAGCTTGCTTTTTCAGCACGTCAGGTCGCGGCTGTTTCATTCATCCTTTTTTCACGGATTTTATTTTCGCGTATGTTTTAGCTAGAAAGCCTAATAAAGTTTCTTTCAAATAATTGTCTACAATATAATTGCAAAATGCAGCTACTGTTTCATTTTTCGGCATATTTTCGAATATTTCGCTCACAAAAAAGTAGCCTACATTTACTGGTTTCAAAAACTGAAGCCTACAAAACATTTTCAAAAACTGGCCCTCGGTTGAAGATGGATCATTATAAAATTTTTTCAACACGAGGGACTGGATTTTTCGGAACCACGATTGGCCCGGATAAAAACGGCACTCTATAACTTATGCGAAAGGCCACCGTGTTTCAATTCCCAGATGAATTGCAATTTCAAAATCGATCAACATTTTTTTCGATTAAAAGGCACATTTAAACGAGCACATGCTAAAATTATAAGATCTAATGCATTTAAATATATGCCTGTTGACTTGTTTGGTAACAAGAAAAAAACTAGCGGGATGTAGTGGACGTTTTTATAGCCATGTATTGTTAACATTTGCAAAAAAAAAAATGCTTGCAAAACTCGAAAGAGCCATCCATATAAACCGTATCTATTTCATTTTAAAAACACAAATGAGTGAAACACGTAAAAATTACTATTTTCAAGGCCCTGGCCATTATGGGAACGAAGCATTCTCCGAGATTGGTTACTGGTTTCAATTGTGTAAAATAAATATTTTTTGTAAATACAAATACTTTTGAATACAGCAAAATATTTTGGGAGAAATAAAAGAACGAGGTTCAAAATAACTCGTAGAAGACAATATTCTGACCGGTTTTGGATTTCGTTTTTTTTTTTAAACATTAAGCATTCAGTTTTTAAGAGATTTATGAGGGCCAATTTTTTAATTTGTGTTTGTACAAGTATTTATGTTGATGCAAATGCAAATATAAAAAAAATTCGATTTTTTTTTGTTCTTTTTTTGTTTTTGTCATTGCAAAAGCTGAGAATTTCGGTAAGTGACGAGTCGATCGTAAAAGTGCAATCTCAGCTCTTTTCATCGATGTGACTTTACAACAGGATTAGTTAGAATCCCTTGAATTATTATTACTGCTTTTTCTGAGAACGGAAAATATAAGGACAGAACGCTTTTCCGTGAAAGGGTCTGCTTGATGAGTTTATGGTGTCAAGACCCACTGGTATCGACTTTTATGGCCGAGCTGATGAGCGCTCCGCCCCGAAAATTACTCGTAGACCTGTCAGATTTAAAAAACTTACTCAGATTTGTTTTCATTGTGGCAGGCTTATTTATATTTTTCCTAATCTGCTTTTTCTTTAAAATGTGATCTTCAACCTTCGAGGAAAATATTCTTGAAATTTCAGTATAAGATATCAATTATTAGGGCCGTTATTAGGCTTTGAAAACAGTGAAAATGGCACTTTTCAAGCAACCGTAATTAATATTTGTTATGAAAATTTCATTGAAAAAAGGCTTTTATGTGGATTCTGAGGACCTGAAGAACAACATATTAAAAGTTCAAATCAAAAAGTAAGTAACTTCGAGGTTAAAATCTCAAATGAAAAAAAAGTTGGTTTTGCCCATGTTAATTACATAAGAACTTCAAAGACGATGGGCCATCTCTAAATATTGATTAAAATTTTTAAAAGATGCTGGCTTCTACAATCGCATAAGCTACCGTTATTTGGCCTTGACTCCAAAAAAGCCCAAAAGTGTATTTTTCTGGTCACCCTAATGCGCAGAGGTGTTTATATGCAAAAAAAATTATTTTCCAGGAAAGTTACTTTTTATAAATAAAGTAAATTAAAAAACAGTCTACAATATGAGTTTTTCATTTTCAAAGTAGATTTTTGCATTTAAATTATTTGTTTTTATTGAAAAACAAATGTCATTCGATATTTTTTATCAATGTGATAAACACATTCTCAGTTTGGGCACTTGAAGAAGAGAAAAATCGTCTTTTCTCTTAATTTTCCTTAAGTAATGTTATCAGTGATGTTGAGTGATGAAAATTTTTCATCTCATATTTTAAAAAAAAATTGTCTCACAAGTTCTATAAATAATTTTATTTTCTTAATGAGCATATGTTCATAAAATGCATTTATTATCAGATTAATATTGCGAAACAATACTGACCATGTACAGACAACTTTCTTTTATTCTACTGGTCTTGAAACGTATGCGATTCAGCAGTTTATTTTTATCAACGACGCTCATTGGCTGCGCCGTTCTTATATCGATGGGTCGCCTGTATGCAACTTTTTCAACTGAAAAGCGCGGGAGATTTGAAATCAATGATAATAATACAAATAAATACACTCAACATTCCTAGAACTACTGGCCCACGCAGTATCTCAGCGCGTAGGGCGAGAGACGGTTGCGACTCTCGCCTTGGAAGGGCCGAGTGCGCGAGTAGTCAGTTGCGTATATTACGCAATATGATGCATTCCAAGTGAAAACGGTTCAAGTGGTCTCGGCTTATTGCGCAGTTGAAAAAGTTGCGGTCCGTTAGTCTGCATGCATGCATGAGTGTTTTTCACGTGTTTTTGTTGGCGTAAGTTAAAAAGGTCTGCATAGTAATCTTTTCAAGTGTAGAGCGCATTTGCGCTATTCTGTTTCTTCATCCTTTTATCGGTTGAAGACCTTTCAGTTTCACGGAATACAAGCAACCGTCCGAAATTTGAGGTTGGTGGTACTCGGACCACAAATTTCGGAAAGTTGCTTACATTTCATGACACTGAAAGATCGTGAATCGACAAAAGAATGGAATCTGGCTGAGAAAATCCATTCTACACTTGAGAAATATTACTATTTGTACTTCTATGACTTTTTCGTTTGGAATATTTTCTCGAAAAAGTTGTCTGCATTCCCATGACGGCACGTCAAAATACTTAATTCAAAGATTCCCGCTCTTCGGGCCTCTTTTTTTTTTAATTGGTCACCCACTGATGCGGGCGTGGACATTCAGCCCGTACAGGGACCGTGGTGGGAGATTACGAAAGTGCTTAAACTAGAATAAGCGTGTATAGGGGGTCTAGAATAAGTGAACTGTAGAATAAGCGAACTGTAGAATAAAAGAAAGTTGACTGTATATCAAGGCAAATTAAGGGAAGAAGCGAATTTTTCCTGCCTTCAAACGTCACCACTAGGCTCTTGTTTATAGAATTTGTTAGACAATTATTTTAAAATATGGAATGACAAATTTTATCACTAAACATCACTGATGACATCATTTGAGCAAAATTAAGAGAAAAAACTATTTTTTTTACCTTCAAATGTCCACACTAGGCATTTATTTATATAATCTGTTTATAAAGTCAATAAAAAATATCGAAACACAAATTTTTATGATCGAGTATCATTTTGTCGATAAAAATAAGTAATTCAAACACAACAATGTACTATGGAAACGAAAAATGCATAATGTGTATAGTTTGTTCATTAAATTTATTTATAACAATCAACTTCACCAAATAATTTTTTTCGCTTTTAAACTCTCTTGTATGATTATGATTTAAATCTTTATCAATCAAAATATTGCTGTCAATGCTGAGGGCGTTCATTTTTGCAGGACAACCTTTCTTAATAGACCTCCAATGCACGTTACCACTTTTGGTCACATAAACTTTCATCAGGAATGTAAACACTTGCCACCCTTAAGCCTGTAGCGGTCATACCTCTCTCCAGTAACGTGAAGGCATACTGGTACAAATCTGGTTTTCACGATTTTAATTATGTATATTCTTCCAATTTTAATTTTAATAACACACAAAGGATATGATTTCGGCTTAAAATTTCTTCAGGAATTTAAATATTGTATTACCAAAACTGTTAAATTGAAGTAGCACATAAAATATAGCAATTGTTAAATAAACTTTTTAGAAAATTCGTTTTTTACGCAAAAAATTGTATCTTTTTATTTAATATAGATATATCAATGCAACTTTGGGAAAATTAAGATAAATACTTTTACTGCAATGAAAAAAATGGTTTATTCGATAAATTATTCTTTAACTATTTTTAATAGGTGCTTGAAATAAGGATAATTTTAAAAAGGTAAAAAATCATCTCCAGTACAAAAAATGTGTTTCTTTCAAAAATGTAGTACATAATACATCCATTATTGATTGAAATTAAATATACACATATGCATGCATACATATGCCGCGAGTCGACTGCTTTGTTGTTGATGCCCACTGACGAGGTTAGGATCTATGAAACACCACGGAAAAGAAAGAAAATCATAAAAAAAGTAAGTACTTACGTATTAGGCGCTAATAATTGCAGAAATGCTATTTATCGTGGCACTTAAAAAAAAATGAGCAGAACCTTATTTGTGACGCCGAGGCCAAACGGGTGCGAATTGGGCCTAAGGTAACTTTTCGGCGTTTCCAGCAGAGGAGCTGTAGAGCGACTGACGCCAAGCTGTTGCTCGACGGTTATGCCGAAGTATTGACATAATTACCGTACAAGATAGAGAGCTCTGCAGTGCGTGCCCTGAGAAGGAGGGACATTTTAAATTTTCGGCCTGCCCGATTTGGACCCGTCTGGCCTCTGAGGGTTAAGTAGTTATGGGTATACAAATTTTTTTTAATTTTCAGGGTTTCATTAAATTAATATTTATTAATCCATTATTTCTACCGTGACATAACTTCATTTTTCTATATTTCTAAAAAGTATGTATTTTCGATATCCATTATTTAACGCAAATCTACTGCACCCCTACAAATTCTTAAATTTAATTTTAAAAATGGGCAGATGACAATTCCTCCCTGTGTACCTGCGAACGGTTCCCCCACTACACAGTTTCCCCTTACTCAGCTGAACTGCTGCCGTCCATCCTGGTCAGCGGGAGTCCTTTGTACCTAATGAGGACTAAAAAGCGGAATATAGCATATTTTAAATGTAGCATTTGATAATTTGTAATTATAATATTATAAATCTGCGAATTATAACGATTCCAACGATGTGTTATTTGACAAAAAAAGTTAAAAACTAAAGAATAAATGTTCAAGTTTATGTGAAATTTAATGTCAAATTTTGCAGTATATTTTATTCAAATCCAATGCAGTAGCTTTAATTTATTGGTGCAATATTTTACTCAACTTGAAGAAATTTCGGAAGCTAAAATTTGGCTACATTTGTAAACTTATTAACTAACATCATAAATTTGGTTTATTTCTCAAAATTATCCTTCAATAATTTTGCTCTCCCAGCCCAAAAATATGAATAGACTCATTCCCAGCTTAAACTTGAAACTCATTAACAAACATCATACATTTTTTTACTGCTTAAGAGGACTGGGGACACCCGTGGGAATTCTGATTTGAGTGTGCGAGAGAGACAGAAATATGATAAGCACGCCTAAAAGGGTGGAGCTTGTTAGTGGAAAAAAATTTTCGACAGCCAATCTCAGTAGGAATTTTTTTAGGAAAAAAAGGGTACATTAGGAAAAAAGTGTGAAAAAATTGCCGGCAATAAAGTCATTATCAAGGGGCAGCCAGCCTGCGTCAAGCATTGTCTGGAAACCGGTATCTAAAATTTGTAAATATTACATAATTACATTTTAATAGACTCCATTAGCCTCGTTATATTTTTACAAGTAAATCAAAAAAAAGATTGAAAAAAATCGGTTAATAAATTTTCAATCCAAGTTGATCTTTAAAAATTTATTTCCATTTTAATTATCTTTAAAGATCCCTTCCACGTTATTCGTTTATGAATCCTGGCATACCACACAAGTAATAATTGTCAACAATAGTTTCTGATATAGTAGCCGCATGAAGTCGATACAAAGAACGAATATTTCTCAAATTTTAAAAATGTTGATGATATTGAAAATATGCTTGGTCAAAGTTCCCTACTTTTGAAGACTAATTTCTCGGTTTGTAACTGTTATTTTACAATTTAAAAAGTTTGATTTCATTACAAAACGCTTTTTTTCTAATATATTGAGAAATTTAATTCCAAATTTTCACTGGATATCAAGTATATTTCGAAACTATCCCAATGAAATGTTTCGATTAGACGAAAATTCAAGTAGAGTATTTTCAACATTTCAAACTTTATTTCGCCTTCTTGCTGCTATATTTTATGTATAACCATTGTTAACAATTATAACGCATATGGTATGCCCGTATTCGTAAATAAATAAGGTAGAACGAATATTTCTCAAATTTTAATAAATATTCATGAGATCAAAAATATGCTTAGTCAAAGTTACCCTACTTTTGAAGACAAATTTCTAGTTTGTAACTATTATTTCACAATTAAAAAGTAAGATTTCAATAAAAAACGCTTTTTTCTAGTATATTGAGAAATTAAATTCCAAATTTTCAATGCCACTGAGAGACCTTCCATTTGAATAAATGATAAAAATGAATCAAAGTTTAGCATAATTTTATAACAAAACACGAAAAAATGTTGAACTATTCAAATTATTCATATTAAAGTACTGAAATTTAACATTTTCATGATAGTCTTTAATAAGTTTCAGTAGAAAAATTAGTGTTTTGAATCCGAAATGTTATGAATCTGTATTTGAAAAAATTAATCGTACCAAAAAGTGATATGAAGCTTACTAGTTTGTCTAAAAATAATTTTAATAAGCAAGAAAGTGAATATTATAATCTGTAAAGCTTATTTGAGAAATTGACATTATGAATTATGAACATGCCAGGAACCTGCGACCAATTATAGAAATTGAAACTCAAGTCTCGATTTTTCGTATAGTGCTATTTCATTATGTTCCCGAGTATGTCCAAGCAATCTTGATTTTTGGCGAACGCGTTCGTGCTACCGCACGAGTGCACGTGTACCGGCAGACGCCGGTATAGTATACTTCCTTTATCATTTTATAATCATTTTCATTTGAACTCTTGGAGCTAAAAAATTTTTTAATACAAAAAAAAATAAAAACTGAACTCTAAATTAAAGCACTTAAAGTCAGATTCTTGAATTTTACACTTTTAAAACTTAACTCTAAAATCTTTTTTCAAACAATTTTTTGTTCAGCCGCTCAATAATTTACATGTATCAAATGGAAGGTATTCACACTTTTGAATTAAAGAATTTCAAATCTGATGAAGTGAAAGTGTCAATATTTTCAATTCTCTGAGTTGAACAGTGAATCAACAAATTGTTAAATTTTTTAAATGCTATAATTTGAAGCTAGAAGCATGAACTTTTTAAATGAGAAATTAAATTATTCTAATTTTAAGTACCTTCAAATGAATAATTGTCCAATTTTTTTTTTTATGAAATATTTTTAGACATTATCTTAAAATTTTTCTTTCGAAATCAAAAATAATATAAAATCTTCTGAAAAATATAACCAAAAAATGTTTATTATCTTAAAATCTGTCGAAAACCTTAGATAATGTCACATACCCAGTTTTCGGTCACTTAAGATTGGTTCCGCGGAATCCCTAGTAAATAAGCGAAAAAAAACTAATCTATAAAAAAAAATGTTGTCAGTCAGAGAATAGGCTTCTATGAACAATTTGAGATCTGCAAAACTTCACAATCAGCATACCTGATTTAATTATAAAATATAAAAGACGATAATCCCGAGGGAGTAGTTTTCGATCACTTGATCCTGCGAGGACCCAATTTTCGGTCATGCGAGGACCCAATTTCCGGACAACCTCTTTTGTGCGAATGATGAGAATGTGTGATTCCAACATTATAAATTAGAAATAAATTGATATACCTATGTATAATTATTTATTTATGGTCAATTGAATAGTTAGGAAAATTGGGTGATCATTTATTTAGACAATCAGTTAGTCATAAGGTAGGTCAATCTAACCTCAAAACCATGCATACAAACTCATACATGTTTTTAAAAAAACTACTTTGAATTGACTCCGGCATTATTATAATGCATTAATACTAGTGATATGCTAAGATTCGACATATATTTTTGAAGGTTCCATCAATATTAATAGTCCGAAAGAATATTTTTTGGATAATTCTTCTTAGTGCATTTCTGTGGTTTATTTGGTTGGATACGTTTTCAGGGAGAGAGTTTCTAAATGTGTCAAGTGTCTGGGTGGGAATTGTACCATCTATGACTCTATTTATTATCTTAGTTAGTTCGTCTACACTTTTATCAATTGCTTCAGTGGTGTCAACGGTGGAGTTTATTATAATATGGGTATTTAGAAGGGCCTAAAACTTTTCCTAGTCAGCTGTGTGTGGTCTGTCGTTAGTTCATCTAGGACATTAATTTTTTGGAGGTTTGTTATATTTTTAATTATTGCTAAATCTACTATGCTAGGTCGGGCTGTAGTGTTATATGGGTGCAAAGTAAAATTATCTGGGAACCCTCAGGAATAAGGATATTCATTAATAAAATTGTATATTATGCCACCATTTTTATTGTTACTATAACAGTTTGAGGAAATATGCTTGGCATTAAAGTCACCAGCTACTATGACTTTACTGCTTAGATTAAAGATATGATTAATTTCTTTTGTACAGATGGTAGTGTTAGATGGGGCATATATTGCTGCTATATTTATTTTATTTTTCAACTGGATGGCATGCGCTTCAAAGGATTTAATAGTATCTAGTTTGTACTCAATGCAAGGAATGTGATTTTTAACGTACAAGGCTACTCCCCCTGCTGGTCTTTTGCTGGGCCTACCCTTTCTAAAACATTTATATCCCGGCACCCTGGCTCTAGATTTATTGTTAAACTATGTTTCCCCACTATGAATATGTCAACATTATAGTTTTCAAGAAACATGGGCACTTCATGTTTTTTACTTTCAAAACCACTGGCATTCCAGTGTACTATTCACTAGTTCACTGATCGCTTGTAACGTTTGAAAATTATTTTTACATTGAAGTAGTTTTTTTTTCAGCCTAAGTGCTGCTAGTTTAAAAAGCTTACCTACATCACAGAGTTGGTTTATTTCCCAGAAGACACTCAGGACATCTTGTATATCAGGAGATTCATTAACTCTGCTTGTAGTCGCTGTTTGTTCCCTATTTCTCGAGAAAAGTCTCCTATCTCCTCATGATGGTGCAAGTTGTTCGATTCCTGTGGCTGGATATGAAGATCCTTCCATTCGATTCTGCAGTCTTCTTTCTCTCGGTAGTGGTGGAAAGTTTTGCCCTGGATTCTCATTAGCGTAAGTCCTTGTATTCTGGAGATGAGGTTTCCTTTGGAATTTAAGCTGCTCCACTTTTGTCAAGTATTTCTTGTAGGCATCACAACCACTATAATTCTCGGGATGTCCTCCTTCACAGCTGACACATGCTGGTTTTTGCTCAGACAAATAGCCCTGCCTTTGAAGGCATCCCAGACTTTCGCCTCTTTATTCAAAACTACCATATAGACAGGGTTGTCATAGGTAGAGTTTTTATTCTCTCTCTGCACTTTAGTCTTCAGTCTAAATACATTTGCTGCTTGTAGCCCTTGCCGCTCCAGATCCTCCTTAACGTCAGTTTCTGCTAAGTATCCTAGTCCGTGGATAACAAGTTTCTGAGGTTTCTCTTGCTTTGTTGAATAAGCTTGAATATGTGTGGAAGTTGACAACAGTAAAAGCCAAAAACAAAAAATGTCTCCATTAATATTGGAAAGGTATATCGATGACTACCGCCCTACTCATCAACTTCATACACGAAGTTACTGTCGGAAATCCGGAAGTCAAGAAGAATTTTAACTCCACCAAGATAACTATCTACACTGATCTACATAATGACTACGAGAGTATCAAAAAGTTGTTCAGAGAAAGGGGATCCCTTTCTCTGAACAACTTTTTGATACTCTCGTAGTCATTATGT
>CAKNWT010293309.1:0-12971 GCA_932066315.1 Andricus coriarius | reverse complement strand
TGGAAATGCAGAGAGATTAAGCAAGCCTAACTGGCCAGCTGAAACCTCTCCCAAGGGTGACTCTGCAAGCCTAACTGGCCAGCGTGTGATCGGTTTCCCTTTAATTATTTCGGAAAATAGGAGGATAGGAAATAGCTTGAAAGCCTAACATTATTCAAGAGAAATAGCCGTGACCGATTGCCTAAGATGTCACTGCCCTAGACCACGGTCATGTCTGACGTGATTCAGAAACGGAAGCCAAAACCTAGGGGTGGATGGCGACAGCGATCATGACAGCTTAAGGGTAAAATAGAGTCGGTAATTGGAGGTATCCTTGAAAACAAGATCATTGTGCACGAGGTAGAAACGGTAGTTCAACCCGCGGGAGAAACCATAAAAGTTCTAGTTAACATCCGATTCGTGGATCCGCCACCGGTAAGGCAGGAAGACATATTTACCGAGATTGAATTCTCCCAAGAATTTCACTGTTTGTTCAACACTCTTCTAAACAAAGCCCAACAACGGGTGGACAAAATCGAAACCCCTACAACAAGCGAGAATATCCCCATTCAAGATCAACAGAAAACTCGGATCGAGATTGTAACTCTCGCTTCCGAACGCACTAGTGATTGTGACACAGACGCCTATGAGCCCGAGTCGCAAATTTATGACATAGAAGACGAAATTTTTAAAGCGTGTATGGAGTGATAATTCCTTTCTTGGTCATCTTATTTTCTGTTTCTTCCATCCGGTATCATTAGGGTGGCGGGATGGAAAGATAGAGAGAGTGGGGTTATAAGCATTCATTAAAAGAAAAGTATTCGGGAATTGCAGTAACTTGTTGGGTGTATTCTTGATGGAAGAATAAGTTGAATGCTTTACGAGCGAACTAAACCAGAGCTTGACCAGAGCAGAAAAATGGTATATTATTGTTATTACATTATCATTATTGTATATTATATGATATCATGTATTGAGTTTACCTTGCAAACAATTGCTCTCGATTAAAAATCCACTGTTGTTCGAATTCAACAAGCTTTATAAGTTCTATATCATGATCTGGAAGATAGGAATTAGCTTCTAGAGGTTTCAAAATGCCCACATTTTTCAACGAACAGCAGGCGATCCAAATCGGGACTCAAATATCAAAATTCCATAAATGAATCGTCCAAGACAAAGGTTGAACTTTATACAGTCGCCAGCCGACGTAGAAGTGAGGGCTGTCGAAAGTTATATCGATGAAGGTTTTTTAGTTACAAAATACTGTCTCTTCAAGGATCTTAGAGTAAAGAAAACCATCTCGGTACGACCCAGAATAGCGGGTATCGATAACCCCGTGGGTCCCCCATTCAGTAATGAATAATCGGGTAAAGAGGGAAACTTTCCAAGTTATGCCGCAACTTAATCCAACTTGTGTAATTGGGTCACGGTTGCTTCATAGAACTCATTAAAAACCTGCCAGGGTAAACTTGCTCTCAGTTCTTAATATTGTAAGCCATTCTCTAAAGTGTGATACCCCAACGATTAAAATAAATAAAATAGAATCAAATATACTGTAGACTCTCAACTTGGAAAATTAAAAAATCTCAGCTTCAAGAAATTAGCGGTCTTCACGAACCACAATTCTGCGTCGAGCCAAAATTTGACTTCTTTGTGGACTCAAATGACCCCAATCTTAGGCATATAAATAACGTAAATTATAAACCTGAGACATGCCCGCTGAGGAGACCGGGAACTTTCGATGGGAAGCCCCCCCCCCCCTAAGGGGGTTCGTACAGAATATAGAGAACGATTCGGTCTATATCACAGAAGCAACTGAACCGTCTTTTATAAAAATTGTCCTGAGCAAACTTAAGGGCGTTGCGCGAGAGAGTGTTCGCGATAAGCAATTTTCAACGCTTAAGGAACTCACCAAACATCTTAAGAGACTTTTCGCTCCCACTAAGAATTACCAGTGGTACTTTGAGGCAATCGTCAACCTGCGCATGCGTCAAAACGAGAGTGGAGCGAAGCATTCATTAGAAGAAAACTATTCGCGTGCCGACAACAATACGTCTATGATGATGAAGCTGGGCATATGTCAACATTCGTGGACACCAGGAATCCAAACACGCGTTGCACGTAGAGGAACGGCAAAGGTATGCAGAAAAAACTAAGGCGACATCGGTATCGGCGTATCATATCTCAAAACAAGAGCAACACCCTGAAAGGGCATATCACCTAGCCCCTATACAAAACTAATGTAGGGTGTTGGCAAGGTCAAGCGGCAAGCACAGCCTTTCAGGCGAACCGTCCTGCCGAACTCTACCATTCCCTACTCACCTCTACCTTATCCACCTTTCCCTACACTCCCCATGTATCAAAACTTATATGCAAAGCCATACATTTATCCATCTATGCATCCGCCTGGTTATGGGTACCCCTATCCTATGCAATACCCTCCTCCATTATCTGGTACAGATAGCCATACATCATGGACGACAACTGCACCTCCTGCTGCAGCAACGCCGGTGTCGCCAAAACCTACGCCTTGAAACTATCAACAGATCCGTCGCGCGGACGCGACAGCGAGTCCTGTTCGCAAGGAGCGTCCCAAAACAGTTCAGTTCTTGGAACACCCCAGCGAATCCTCCGAAGTAGATGTTAACAAAAAGACTCCCCTGTAGTACGATTATCTTCACCCGAGTTTCGTGGAGGGAAGACTACATTCATAGTATATACGGAGGCCGATGTAAACTTGATCAAGCTTGAGGCGCTCCGAGGGGATTTAGTTGTAGGCGATGATCCCATCCTGGAATCTGGTATAACATTGGATGTTGTAGAGACACACGGATCGGTGTGGGTGTAACTGCTCAATAGTCGAGTTGAGTTCCATGTTGTTCCCAACAACTTCCCCCTATCAGCCGAAGGCATAACTGGGCGTGCTTACTCAAGTCAGGAGCAGGCTCAATTTCTTTCCGGCACAATACCCTTGTCATAATATCGGATCCTATCACCCCGATACCATTCGTCGATTCTGAATCCAGACAAGCGCGAAGAAATCTGAAGCCGGAGATTAAGCCATTTGCTCGTACTTTGAAATTGCAATCACGCATAAAGCAGCCTGTCGCCATCAAGTTTAAAAACATGGAGCTGTCAGAAGGATATTTGCCGCGAATCGACATCCTCGATGGTGTGTACATTGGCGATGGGGTGGTTAGGAACTATGATGGTGTATGCTATTCGTATGCATACAACACTACAGACGAAGATGTGGAGTTGGAATTACCACCTCAGGAACTTATTCCATATGAGTACTGTGAGTTTCCGGGTACAACTTCCGAAGAGTCCGATCTAGAGAGCTATGCTGACACCAAGGAAGGACACAATCCGACTATTTGATTGGAGATGGTAATCAAGAGGCCATCTTAACGATCCTGATAAGAAATTAGTATTGGGATGGGCTAAGGACTTTTCGGATATATTCCACATCAATCATCAAGTAGAAACCCACCCAGATGACAGGGCCAAAACTGCGTTCTCGACAGCGAGAGGGCATTTTGAATATAACCGGATGCCCATGGGGATAAAGAATGCTGCCGCAACATTTCAACGCTTAATGGACTCTGTCCTAAAAGGAATGTTGGGACCAGAAGCATTCGTTTATCTCGATGATATTGTCATCTATTCTGAAACATTAGAAGAGCATGACAAGAAGGCTCGAAGACTGTTCCAGCGGCTTCGAGATGCCAACTTAAAGCTTCGACCGGACAAGTGCGCTTTTTTGTATCCTGAGGTTGCCTATCTGGGACACATTATTGGACGCAATAGCGTGAAGCCCAACCCAGCAAAAATCTCGGCGATTAAGGAGTTCCCTAGGCCAAAGACGGTGCGGGCCGTAAGGCAGTTTCTTGGCTTGTCATGGTACTATCGGCGATTCATAGAGAACTATGCTAAATTGGCCAAACCCTTAGCAGATCTACTCAAAAAGGAATCCAAGTTTGTCTGGACACCGGAACAAGAAGAAAGTTTCGTTAGACTACGTGACTATCTTTGCCAAGAACCGATACTGATATACCCCGATTACACGAAAATGTTTAAATTCACTACGGATGCTTCCGAGTATGCCGTGGGTGCCGTGTTCACTCAAGACATAGAGAAGGTAGACATGCCAGTTGCCTATTACTCTAAAATACTAACAAGTATTGAACAGCGATACGACATAACTGAAAAGGAGTGTCTTGCGGTTACTTACGCAGTACTAAATTTTAGAACATATCTCTATGGGCGCAAATTCATATTAACGTGCGATCACGAACCCGTGCATTGGATCACATATGCTAACAATCCGGGTCCAAGGCTCATTCGTTGGAGGTATAGACTCAAAGACTATCAATAGGTCTTTGAGTATAAGAAGGGAAAACTTAATAGAGGTGTGCAAGCCTTGTCTGGAAACCCCGTGGGGCTCGAGAGACATTCGCATACGAATGATTCCAGGTACCTAAAGGCTGCTGAGATCGGTATCACGCCCTGCCGCTGAAATCCACATTGACCAAGGTTGCTGAAGACTCTATTAACCCCGCAAGCATAACGACCCAATTGTCGTGGCAGCAAACCCTGCAGGCGTCCCAAGAAGAAGGTAATCCTTTAGGCCCAGAATCAGGAGCTAACCCCTTACCATCGACAAGTACCAGAGCTCAAACGACCCAAATACCTGTACCAGGTAAGAAAAGGGGAAGGCCTGTGCTGATATCTCAGCGCCGACCGCGGTTACTAGGGACCTCGGGATTCGAAGACTCCGTCGAAACCTACAAGCCACCGTCACATTATAAGGATCCAATGCTGGATCAAAGCAGCATTGCCAGCCGACTTCGGTTGCGACCGCGTATGATGGGAGGATCTACAAAGACTGCATCCAACCATGAGAATTCATCTTCTGATGATGCATCCTCAGAGGACAGCGATGATTCTCATCCACTAGTCTACAGAAAGGATTATAGCTTGCTCCCTAGCATCGAACCTGCGCTAGTACACCCTGCTGAAAAGGTATCACCAAAAAGTGCCCCGCCTCGCCTAGCCAACCCATATCTTCCTGGTCTGTGCAATAAGCCAACTGAGGTGTACATAGGCGGCGCATGTGCTCATGACGAAAACGGAGAGCCGAAGGAGGGCGTGGGAGTCTGGTTTGGTCAGGACCACCCTTGGAACCTATCAAAACCAGCCCAGGGTCGTCAAACAAATGATTCCGCGGAAATCCAAGCTGAGCATCTTCACCGATTCGAAGTTCCTCATAGATAGTTGTACCAAGTAGATGCCCACGTGGGAGACCAACGGTTGGAAAACGGCAGAGGGAAAGCCTGTTATCAACAAAACCGAGTTCAAGGAACTGCGTGAAACTTTGGCACCTCTAGAGGTGACTTGGCATCATGTACCAAGCCACCAGGGGGTAGTAGGTAACGAAGCAGCTGACGAGCTAGCACGCGCTGGAATTACGCGGACGGATGGAACCTCCAGTGTGCCTGAAACTAGCACTTTTCGAAGAAACCAAGAGGAAGAATTTACCGAAAAATCCCTCGGAGTCATCGTTGATGTTAGCCCAAACGGCACCAGCAATGAGGACAGCGACAGCAACGACGATGAGGACCATGACGAGCAAACCAAGGACGTCTCTCGCAGGGCTACCTTTGGAGTAGAATTACAGAAGTCCATAGCTGAGTTCGATCAGTCTATGGCTGGGCATCAGTCATACTTTTGGGACCAAGAAGGGTTGAATCAACCTGCTAGTCCTGATGCGACCCAAATCGAAATCACGGCAGTGTATGAAGGAGAACAAGATCAAGACCTAGTACTCCATTTGGAAAGCATGGATCCTTGTACAGGACTGGATGATCCTCTGCCTGAGCGGGTAACTAAGTTTTTGGAATCATTCCGGAATCAGCTTCAGCAACGCAACAGAGCTGAGCAAGAGGATCCCATATCAGAGCCTTCAGAAGAGCTAAAGGATCGGGTACCCTCCGAACCGGAGAAGGGACATCAAAAGAGTACAGTACGCTTTAGGGATACACCAGAGATGGTGGACTCTCCCATCATTGGGCAACCACCATCCAGGCGGTCCCTATTTCAGACTCCGCTAATGGCCCCGACTCCTTCAGCTCGCTCGACTCCAGCGGCGTAAGAGGAACAAACTGTCAACCCCCTGGAGAGGACAAGAAAATATCTGCCTAAAAGGAATCTTAGGGACATGCCTGCTAAAGACTTAGTAATATCAACAGCTAATTCCTTTAACGTAGCTCCAGGGTCAACTCCAATTGGAGCACCCTTACAAATACAAATGCCTCACATCGATCCACCCAACCACTCCTCAGAGGAGGGACCGAAAGAACCTAACATGCCGGTCACACACGCGCTGGATGTAGCTGGATCGCCAACTTCTTGCTTTCTTCATCAGTGGACTGAGCCATTAACGTATTTGCGAGATCATTACGCTCACTTCATTGCAGAAGATTGCGAACCAACCACTCCAATCTTTAAACTACTGATTGCCATTGATCGCGTGAACCCTCAAGATTCGTGGGAAAAGCGACCTCAGAAAGGACAAGTATTGGTAACTCCATCTGGTAAGTATAAGACGTACTCGATTGTTATCCAGAAAAGGCATTTTGATGATGTGGATTGGGGCGTCGTTAAGCAAGGCCTTAAAAACCTGAAAGCAGCATTAACCCGAGACCAGTACGGAACATGTCGTTTGGCCAGTTCAAGCGACTTGTTAGGCAACGTACCACAAAACAAGTTAGCTGAATTGCTAGCCGATGTATTTCAGGATGGTCCACCCACCATAACGATATGTCATGGTAAAGTAGAAGTCCCACCAGAGGATTCTCGGCGGCAACTAATTTCTGAATACCACGACAATCTTCCGAGTGGGCACAAAGGGGTAACTAAAACATACCGGCGTCTCCGAGAGCGATATATGTCTCCGGGCATGCGAAAATATGTGACTAATTATATTCGAGAGTGTAATAGTTGTCTCGAATACAAACTAATACGGGCCCGTACACGTGAGCCCATGGTTATTACGGACACCCCTCTAGGAGTATTAGATAGGGTCTCTCTTAACACCGTTGGCAAACCAGCGATCACCCCTCATGTGATAGACACATTCTCACCATGCAGGAAAATTGTTCCAAGCTGTGCATCGCAGTACCGATCCCAAACTTAAAAACGAACACTGTGGCTGATGCCGTGGCCAAGAATCTTTTTGCACAATATGGAGCTCCCCGCTGCATCCTCACGAACCGCGGAGGAAGCTGTATCAGTAAACTTATGCGAAAGTTGGAGAAGATATTCGGGGTTAAGCAATTAACCACCTCGGGCTATCGTTCCCAGACTAACGGCTCACTAGAACGCAGTCACGTAGTTTTGACAGCTTATGTAAAACATTATGCCAATGACTACGACGACTGGGACCGGCTGTTGCCTTTCGCAATGTTTGCATTCAACACCTCTGTCCCTGAATCAACGAATTTCACCCCGTTCGAATTACTCTATGGACATGTCGCGCGAATGCCCAGTTCGTTCCCTCCTGCAGTAAAATTGAAAACCTATGGATCCTATCTTCGAGACCTGATAGTTCGTTTGACGCAAATTCAAAAGATAGCGGCACGAAATATGATCTCGGCAAAAGAGCGCTCAAAATTAAGCTACGATAAGAAATCCCGACCTCTGAATGCCAAGATCGGAGTCCGAGTGATAGTTTTCAAGGACGTACGCGAGAATAAGTTCGACAAGCGAGCCACTGGAACTTATACCATCGTGGGCTTTACTGAGAATCATAATGTAATTCTCGAAGACGACGATGGTACAAGATTCACAAAGCACGCGGACAAGCTCTTGGTTGCTCACTGTTAAGTGCGTTATCCCATTATAAAAAGTATACATATATATATATATACATATATATTTATGTGTGTGTAGGCGGTTATGCATGTGTATGGGTGTATGTGTATAGATATGTATGTATGCCTGTGTGGATATAGACGTTTATGTTTCGTCGTCTTTCAAGTATTGATTCCTAATTCACTTTAACATATTTGTTCGGTCAGTGTATTTGTTGCCTAGTGCGAACAGTAACAATGTACATGCGCTACATGTTAAGAAGATCTACAGCTTCTTGGATCACTACCAAACTAGGTTCAAGACATTACCCAGACATTGTCGACCTATGCTGGAAGAGGAATGCAACCTTACCATTGACAATTACAATCTCCAGCTTAAATTAGACGCAGCCGCTCGGTTGAAGGACATCGTTCAACAGGAGTTCGAAGAGCTAACTCGGCACTCAACTAGGAAATTACCCCTCAACTTACCCTCTGCTATGAGGTCAAGAAGAGCGACACCGATGTTGGGATTCCTCGGCGGATTGGTTGGTCCAGTGGCAGGGCTGCTCACGTATGACGATGGCTAGATTATGAACTCTAAGATCAACGATCTCAACCGGGCCAGTGGAGTGTTATGTGCTGTGAAAAACGGAATGAATTCCCACTCAAAATGTGCCAGTGGTTAGTGGAATGAGAATGGGTTATGCTGAATGGTTATTTTCTCTATTGTAAAGAAGAAATGAACTTTAAACTATATTATGGGACACTAAGGGGAAAACAATGCGCTTATCTGATGCATTGATAAATTTTAGTATCAGGCTAAGTCAAATAGTAAGCTGACGACGAGGCGGTCTCCCCGGACACTGATAACAATCGGGGACGATAGTTTACATTCCAGGGCGGGTTTGTTGCGGTAGACATCGCTGATACTGGGTTTCACCTTTTAACAGAAGTGAGATCAGCGGTGCCTATGCGCAATATAAATAATCCATCTTGTGTCCGAGTAGATTGCCTCCCCGTTTTAGCTTATAGCATGTATCTATATTATCTAGCAAACACTGTACCGCGTACCGAGCGAGTGAGAATTAGAGAAAAGAGTCAAAGACCACTAAAAGTTAAATAACAAATGCAGTTGTTATTAAAAACCAAAAAGTTATATAGATTACTTTCTTAACTTTCAACGAACTATCCCTCTCACTAAATTAAAAACTAAAGTAGCTAAAAAATTATTAATAAAATATAATAACAATCTTCAGGCTTAACGATAGCGTAGAATCGATATAGAATATTTGGATCAATTGGTCGAATCCAAATTGTATTCAGAATAGGAAGCTATATGGTTCCGAGTATTGAATAAAGTAAATTGTAGACGAACAATAACGGCAATAACTTTATTTATTCATTGATTAGAAATAATCAATAAATTAAAATACATTATTAACAGAACTTGCAATAATAAACATTTAAATCTAAAAAGGCCCATACTCTTGATTAAGTATAGGATTCAGAATTTTAAATTAATAATTCAAGTGAGCTGCATGCATAGCAACAGTGCACGTGTGCCTTCTAAATGTCTTAATTGCAACAATCTTCAAAAAGCAGCAAATAGTAGTCACGCGGAGTGCATCCGGCCGGGACGGAGGTCTCACGCTCGAGGTGCGGACTCAGCTAAAACCCCAACCAAAATCATACATACTTTGATCAACGAGATAAATCACGTTCCGACAACTTTAGCATTCAACGCCGACTTTTCACCGACTTCGGAAGTCAGGTACGTGATCGGAACCCCCGGGTTCCATGCTCCGTTTTGTCTTTTACCCTCGAGTCACTTCGCGATTGCCGTCCGAATATGAAAAATTCAAGTACGCAATAGACCGGGGTTCTTTTACCGAATCGTTAATAGAGTGAAAATTAAAAAAGCCAATATATCACGGAGTTTAGAATCACATCACATCACGGAGTTTAGAAGACTTCAAGTACAACTACTAAGCTTCGAGTGGTCTTCAATGGTTTTCAGCGAACAGAAGTTGAAATTTCGCTCATCGAATGCTTCCACGTTGGACCTACTATTCTACCCAACTTGATGGATATTGTACTGCGTTGGAGACTACATGTCATCATTGTGTGTCCTGATGTAGAGAAGATGCACAGACAGATTCAGGTGCATTGAGATGACTAAGATCTTCAATTGATCCTGTGGAGAAAATCACCCGAGGACCCAGTTCAAACTTTTCGTCTAGCAACGGTCACATATGGATTGTCGTATGCACCCTTTCTCGCTCTTCGATGTCTGCAGCAACTCGCAACTGATGAGGGGCCACACTATCCTGTTGCCGCCAAAGCGATTCAACAAGGGACCTAAGTTGATGATGTAATTACAGGTGCGGATACCTTGGACGAAGCCATACTTCTTCAGAGTCAGTTACATTATCTATTCAAAGTGGGCGGTTTCCCCCTTCGAAAGTGGATGTCAAATGATCCTGAATTATTAAATAAAATACCAGAAAAACATCAGACATCATCACAACCATAGTCTCTTCCAACTCAACAATCTGTTTAAATGCTAGGTCTCAATTGGAATCCAGAGAAAGGTGTCTTCACATTTGATGTTGATCTGCCAGCTCGTGTGCCTGTCGTAACAAAATGATCAGTTCTCAGCCAGATATCTCAACTTTTTGATCCTCAAAGACCTCAGCGCGCTTACTCCAGGTCATTTTTTAATTGGAGAGCCTCTCAACAACATACCGGAGCCGAATTTCCTTGAGATGCCTGTCACTCGCTTAACTCGTTGGCAGCTTGTTCAGCAAATGCAGCAGCATTTTTGGCACCGGTGGTCATCTGATTACCTAAAGGAACTGCAACCTAGATCCAAATGGAGATCAATCTGTCCATCGATGGAGATTGATTACCTAGCTCTCATTCGAGATGAGAACCTTCCACCCGCCAAATGGGCCTTAGTCCGTATTATCAATCTACATCCAGGATCTGACGTTCATGTGGGTGTAGTGACTCTTCGCACCAAAGTTGGTGTTTTGGAAAGGCCAATAGTGAAGTTGTGTCTCGTGCCAAGTGCAGTGAAGGAAGTGGTGTGATTTTTTGTTTACAAGTCGATTGTCTTATTTTTATCATGTTTCAGTTTCTGTGTGGTGTGTCATGAATGCATGTATGAGATTATCCTTATTGTTCATATCGTCCAAATGAAGTAGGCGGAATGTTCGGAATTGACTGATTTATTTGTTTTTAATGTTTCTTATTCCAAACTATGTTTTATCTATCATTATTTATTTAATTGTCTGTGAATCTATTTATTCTCAAAGGCTTTAAATTTTATCCTTTTATGAATATCATTTCTTATATTCTAATATTACAATTACTTTCTCTTCCATATGATTCATTCTATTCGCAGTGTATTTTATTTTAGCAAGTAGGCTTGCTGACTGTGTGTGACTGTGTCGTTCAACACCTCAGTCGTTGTCGTCGTCGCACAAGCGAATACGGAAAAGCCTTAATTCTTCTTTTCGTGAATCAAGACGGGCTAAATAATCATTAGTATACCAGTACTTATTTTTTGTTGAATAAAGACGGCTCTGAGTGGAGCATTATTAGTTGGTTTTAACTTAAGCATCAACTTATTGTCTCACCTCCTTTTTAATACCATACATGGACGTGATTGAGAATGAATTGCCTAAATATACTTCACAGATGTACAAATTTCTTATATTGTTAAACATTCGTGGATATCTTCTACATTATTTTTTGACTCATCATTTAAAAAGCACTCAGTGTTACATTAAAATATTGTTTTCTTTCTATACAGCACCTCATATTGACAAACAATCTTTTATGTAGAAAACGTCTATTACATTTCTAAACATAATATAAAAAATGCTACGTGAATGTAAAAATCTAATTTTTTTGGAAATTTACTACACAGAAAAATGAAGGAAATGCATTAATGTTGTTCGTTTAAAGTTCGGTTATAAGTCAAATGCACTGAAATTTCTAGCCAGTTTGAAAAAGATGTTACAAATCATTTCACCGTGTTTCAAAAATATCTCAATATAGGCGATTTACTTGATCACGAATTATATATAATATTTGTAATTTGTGTCTAATTGAAAAATATCATGACGATAATTTATGAGTCGTGCTGAAATGTACTGAAGATGACTGTTAAACCTTACGCATGTCTTAAAAAGGATACGCCTAGTTTTGCAAATAATGTAAGTTTTAGAATTTTGATCAAAAAGCTCAATTTAATAGTGATAGTTTCGAAATATATTCTGAATGCAGTCAAAATTGTGATAGAAATTTCGTAATGAATTACAGTAACATTTGTAAATATTTTCCAAAAATTTTCAAAATTTTGAAAGGCATATAACATTTGTAATTCTCATCAAATTGGAAAATGCCATTATTAGGAAAATTTGCGAGTGTTTTTAAATATCTGCGCAACGAAATTGATCTCCATATTGGGACCCTAGCAAAGTGTATTGGAGGCTGACTAAATTAGACAAATCTTTCCAAACTAAGTGCCGAAACGTATAGATACGTTAAGAAGTAAAGATAACAAATTTTGATGATCACATTACAATCTCCTAAATGCAAATGCAATAATAATGTATGTACGAAGTTCAAAAGTGTGATTATCTGTAATTTATCTCGAAGAACGGATTAAAATAATTAACGCCTACAATTGATAACCATCAGTATTGCTCGATATTTAGTAGCTACGTAATTTTATTTTAATTTCTGAATATTAATCATGTTATAGATATAATATTTATGTTGAAATTAAGGAAGGTATAACCCTAGCGGACCGAATGAACGGAACGGATACGCTACAGCGTATCTTTATAGTATCCACATCGTATCCTCTCCGTATCATGCAACAAAAACTCATTAGAAAAGGAAGATGAACATTTAACTTGTTGAAATTCGGATTCTACGTGAAATTTTGTGTTAGAAGGTCACGGAGTAATTGCAATAGTTTTTCTTGCAACGATAAAAACTTTAAAAAAAATATAATACTTATCGACAACGTGGGCTGAAGGCGACTTCAAGCGTCCATAATCAAGCCTCCATAATCGTTTAAGCAGTAATACTTAAACCATTATGGATGCGCTTGAAGTCGCC
>CAKNWT010293304.1:0-12258 GCA_932066315.1 Andricus coriarius | reverse complement strand
AATTTCCGTCCAATAAGTCCTTTATCCTCCGATCCAAACGATCTTAATCTATTAACTCCAGTCACTTCCTTATTGGTGGGTCTTTAAATGGCTTGCCTCATAAAGATCTTACATAAATGCTGGCAGACTCTCGTTGTGGCAGCATGCTCAAGTTATGCGAAAACACTTCTGGTGTCGCTGGCATAAAGAGTACCTGAACGAGCTCACAGTTCACAGCGAATGGTGCTCTAATTCTGCTGCAATCACCGTCGGAACATTGGCACTTCTGAAAGACGAAATTATTCCACCTTTACAGTGGAATATTGGACGTATCGAATCAACTCATCCTGGACCCGACAACATAGTCAGAGTAGCCACTGTGCAAACTACCTCGGGAATTTATAATAAATGTATTAAAAAACTATGTCCTCTTCCACTAGAAAATTCTAACTGAGGTCCTTATTAAACGCAGTGTAGCTATTTGAATGAGCAATTTATTTAGTGACTTTCAATAGATAGTATTCCGTTGTTTAAACAACACAGTGATACGAGATTGCACCTTACAAGATCCTTAAGCAATTTATTACAGTCCGTCTGTTCGACTCTTCATAAAATGTATCACAGTATTCAATATATTATTCTTATTGGGATATTTATTGAAATATTTCTAATTGCATAATGAATGGATAAATAAATGAAATTTAAACACACAGAAAAAGATTTGGTTGAATTAACCAAATTTTTGTCGGTTCGAGCAGATTGAGGGTCGTAATTAATAAGTGGCTAATGGAAAAGGCTAATTATATTATTAGCCATAAAATCTCTGCCGACAAAAGAGATTTCAAAACACTATTAAAATTCTTGTAAGCCGAGATAAATCGACCATTTATACCAGGCATTTGCTTCTTGCCTTTAAATACTTTTTAAAATATTTTTATGACTTTAAACATTCTAATTCTTGAATTAGTAATAAGTCTTATCTTTTTCTATACATATATTGTAGAAGTATGAAAAATCTGAGATGAATTCTCGCCATATTATTGTTATTATTATTCAAACTTGAAGGTAAAGAAAGCATAAAACGCCAACAAAACCAAAAATTGTGAATTCAATATTTCTAAATGATAATTTGAAGAACAATAATGATCTGAAATTTTTTTGATTTTTTACATAAAAAATACCAATTTTCGACGAAAGACACTAAAATAAAATAGATTGTCTTAAATTGTGAATCTTCTGTGAAATTTCATTATTTTTCTTAAGAGTAACTTGTAAACCTCATATTTTTTGTTTAAAATAACCAATTTACGATAAAAAACACAAGCATAATAAAAAATTGTTCAAAAATTGGTTATCTTCTTTGACACTCAAAAATGTTGTTTTTATTCAACGTTCCGATTTCCGATATAAAATGCCATAAAAACCAAAATTTGTACAAGGATTGTGAACTTAATGATTCCGAATGATAATCTGAAGAATAATAATAATCTGAAAAACCTTATGATATTTAAAAAATTAAAAATACAAATTCTCGAGGAAGGACACTAATATAAAAAAATGGTTTCAAATCGTAAATGTTCTTCGAAATTTTATGATTTATGTTTAAAGTAACTGATTTCCAGTGAAATACTTGAACATAACTTTAAATTGTTTTAAAATTGTAAATCTTATTTGCAATCTATATCAATATTTTCAGTAGAAACCACTAGCCTAACCAATTTCCGATGTAAAACGCCAATATAACCTAAAATTGTTAAAGAGTTGTAAATCTTCTTTGAAATCTATTTTTTTTATAACCGATCCTGTGAAAAACGCGAACACCTGAAACTGTTCGAAAATTGAAAATCTTATTCGAACTGTATTGATTTATGTTTCAAAAGACCTAAAATAACATTTCAGTTGAATAATTTTCAGCGAAAAGCATTAACATGAAATATATGTATAATATTTTAAACATTTTATTAGATTATTTGAAAGTTTTACTTTTACAGTGCAAGAGTATTAAACTAGCTGTAAATTTGATCTTGAGTGTTTCCTCTTGTTTTTATTTACAGTTTTATGGAGCTCATTTGATAAGCACTTTGCTTCCTCATTTTCATTAATTAGCAAATATTTTTACTTCTATTCTTGTATGAAATGTGAATCATGTCTATGAAAAAAGTTTTTCTTTTTAAAACAGGTTTTTAAAATTATATAAATGTCCATAACTTCCGTCCTCTTATAGATAATTTATTAATATTACAGTTCAATCGATTTGTTTCGGATCAAGGAATCAATTCCGTTCTTGCATCAGTTTTGAATTATGTTAATGTGAAAGTTTAACTATAAAAAACCGATGTTTCAAATATTATAAATGACCATAACTTCCTTACGCTTCAATAAAATGTATTCATATTTTAATAAGTCAATAGATTCGTCTCGAATCAAGTAATCGTTTCTCTTCTTGCATGAACTTTAAATTATGTGAGTGAGACTATAAAAATAGATTTTTCAAATAATATAAATGACCATAACTTCCTCACTCATTATTAAAATGTATAAAAATTAAAGGTCAATCGATTCGTCTTAAGGCAAAGAATCTTTTATATTATTGCATGAACTTTGAATTATGTAAATGAAACAAGTTTTACCATAAGAACCGCTTTTTTAAATAATATAAAGTGATAAAAAAAAAGTAATAAATATTTTTAGAAATTCTTTGGTCAGTTTCAAGATATTAGTGGTGAAAATAAGCCCTCTACATTTCATTAATTTATCTGCAAATGTCTTCAAGCTATCGTATTCACGAAAAAGTGACTCCCGATATAAGACCGGTTTCGGGCATGGCTTGTCTTTGCCTTGATCCTAAATAGGGGAAATCCAAACGTAAACAGGCAGGGTCGCATTAATCATTTCTGTTGGATTTGGCGGCTGAGAGTGCGGCCCTCGAGCCCTTTGTCACGCTTGACTGAGCACATCCTCTCTTTCGGCCCCGCGACTCCTCTCATCACGAAACTACGGATGCTATCAGTTCTAGGAATATCCTAAACCGGGGGGTCTTATATCAGGAGTTCTCTGCAAAAAGAAAATCGATCGGAAACGGTTTCTTCGGATATTTTAAGCTGCTGCAGAAATGTGTTTTTTGCTACCGCAGTATTGTGAATGTATTTGCCTTTTTATTGCGAACGAATTTACCACACGCCAACAGTGATTCTACAAGAACCATTTTCTTTTTATGCTCACCACGGTATCTTTCGCTTGGGATCAATTTAACGTCACGTAACAACTAAACAGTCAAATTGTGGGTTTACTAAAGTTGCGGCGTAAATAAAAGTTGGTATCTTTTAGGATTTTAGCTCCAATAGAAACCTGTAGAGACCCAAAAGAGTTCCTTTGGAGATTTGAATCAGAATAACATGAAAGCGAATTCACAAACCAACGGCTTGCAAAGTGAATTTGTGTAACGGCATGCGTTTTGAGAACTAAAGTTTCAGGGCGATAAGACCCTTTTATCAAATACACTCTAGACTAGTAATTTCTCGAGTGGAAAAGTACAAAAAGCTTGAAGTAAAATAAGAATACGCAAGAAATGAGAAATTATTAAGATGATTAATAATGATATACGAATATGAATGAAATAATAGGTTTATTGCAAATGAGAGAACCAAGATTTAAGTATAGCATCAGGTTTCAATTTCGTTAATGTACTCGTTATATACTCTGTGTTCCACGAGAGAACGAATTCGGCCGCGCAAGTTTTTATGAAAGAAGCCGTCGACAATTTTTGTTTTGTTTGGTCGACAGCCAATCGCTGTTAAAACAGGACATCATTTTTTCAAATGCACTAACCCAAGTTTTTTCCTAAATTATTTGTAGCCTCACTGAGGGTCAGATGAGCGGACCGAACGTGACAGTTACAATAGGCCATAAATATTAAGGGACTTTTCAGACAAATACTCTCGCCTACGATTCCCCTTCTTTGACAAGCTGCGCGCAGAGAACGAAATTTCGTCGTTTCAGAAATTCGTTCTCTCGTGGAACAGAGTATAGTACTGCGCAGTCTCAGTGCCTAAAGTGAATTTAAGGTTAGAAACTTGAGACCTTGAGCTAGTTTTAGAATCGTTAATTGGTCATGGCGCCGGCCAGTCGCCATAAAAAAGCGACCCTTGGGGTTAGAAAGAGGAAACTGCCACTCAAAGTGATTAACGTTAATCCTGTCGAAAAGTGAACTTTGGGCCCATATCCTTTACCAGAAGGAGGAGCAAAGTGACCTCATTTATGATTGGTTATTCAGCACTAAAATTGAGTGACGTCAGCATTCCGATTAGGTAAACGCTAAAAGTAGGGATAAATCCTGCCTTAAGCCGTATTCAGACGAATGGATCCAGGTGGCGATTACGGTTACGATGGGAACCGTCGACCAATCAGCACGCAGCGGCGATTTTGAATGGGCCACAGTCATCGCTGATCGTAGCCAATCACATCGGTCGATGAAGTCACGTGACACTTGAGCTGTTGTCGCTACTCGCTGCCTTGGAAAAATATTCGCAGGCCTCGTGTACCGTGTGCATGAACCGGACCGTCAATCGTAAACGTAATTGGAACCGCTCGTCTGAATACGGCTTTGAACGAGCTTTTAAATATAGATGCAGAACACGAAAACGTCAGAATATTGTATCTCGTCGCGGCACTTAACTGTGACTTTTGTATCTTCGTTTATTCTACAGTTTTGGACTTACAAACTTTTTAGAATCTCGGAGGTGACGTAACCTCACTTTCGTGATTGCGATTCGTGCGTTTGTGTTCGGCTGTGCCGAAATGTGAAGTGCTTAGCTTATTTGTGTTTTTGTTCATCGATACTCAACATGAGCCTGCGAATATCGGACACGTCTACCAGAAATTCATAATAAAACGATTGATTCTATTACCAGGGTAAATACAATGTTAAATGTCTTCATTTATTTAAACCTAACGAATCCTCTCCTTCGACGTACCAGCGCTCTGCTCCACAAGGCATTAATCGATTGCAGCGCCAGGGACGTAACAGTTGGTAAGTTAGGGATCGCGTTACAGTGTTATTGACCGATGATTCAGGACGAAAAGTTTCTTGCATATGACTACGCTTTTATAGTTTTATGTTGACAAGTTTACTAAATAAGCTGCAAGGAATATTTATTAAGTTATTATATCTATTCTAATTGCGATAATTTGTACTTCAATTCTCTTCATTAAATTATGTGCGTCAGAGTTCTATTACATGTATGCTTTAACGGAAAAATTGTCGGGATAAAATGTCAAATTGGGCAAAGCGAAAAATAGTTTCTTTAGAAAAAGTCTCTATTAGAATGGGGGAGTTTACCGCTCACTATGCGCTAGAGAACTTACGTAAGTGCCCGCGAAATTCGAATTCAAATTGAGCACAGGAAAGTTTTTTAAAGAAACTGCAAAGTTGGAAAGTATTAATAAAGAGGAAACGAAATATTTGGTAGGAAGGTAAGTTTTGACCAACACTAGATAAGGTAGATCCTACCTACTTAATAATGCTTTCCGAATTTGCAGTTTAACCTTTTATTAGGCTACAGTCCACGTTTCATATTTTGTTCTATTTTTTTCTTTAGTAAAATTTTCTTTGCTTAATTTGATTCCTCTGGATGTCCAACTCGTGGCTTGTTTGGAACAAATACATCGTTTTGGGTTCTGAAGTGAGGTGAATTTGAAATTCACGTGAAAGTGAAATGAAATTACATAATTGCCTCACAGAGAAGACTTCAAACACGTCCAAACACGTAATAGTTACGCCACACACTCATTACGCTCTTCACACTCGCTCTCGAAGGAAAATCTCACGTTTCTCGTAAAATAACGGTTTTACAGGAAAAACATATTCAACATAAAAGGTGTATTTTTTTTACACTCTACAGCTTTAATTTTAAACATTTTTTGTTCAGATCAAGAATTTTGAAAATAGGAGTGAAAACCCGTGGCAAAATACATTAGTATAGTGGAACTTTATTCTTTGTATTTTATTTGATATTTCGTATAAATTTATACAAATGGGAAATAAATTTGCGTTTAAGGAAAATGATAGTGAGTTATTCATGCATCACCATTTCCTCTCTGACTTATATCGTAGCAATTAAAGAACAAAGTCTGAAGTATAGCTCGCAAAAGTATAAAGTAACTGACTCGCTTGATCTTACTTATCAGAGTGTCGCATTTCTAACCAGTACTTTCTCTGGTCATTCACTTGCATTCATTTTATTCGATAATTATGAGCAGTAAATAAAAGATTATAAGAAATTCATTAATGCGTAAATGTTTATTAATATTTTCGGCTATTCGAAACGGTTTGGAAATCTAGCCTTGAATACGTAATTACAGTGATTACAAAAACAAACGATTGCAAAGTGCTTGTCTTTCATCTGCCACCCTTTGTTGACAAAGTGTAGTGTTTATTGATCAGTTATTGCCATTAATTGCCTAAGAAATGTAGAAAAGATTGAACAAATGAAATCATTTTTGGCTTAGATTCGTCGACAATAGCTTTTAATAATTTATTACTCGAGAAAGAAGTTATAAATGCGACACCGACAAATCTAATCTGCTTCTTCTTGTGTCATGAGTTAATTGTTAGTCATGTTGAAACTTTTTTTGCAGTAGCTGTATCCATATTTTGTCCGTAAATTATTTTATGTAACAGTTTTATTTCAGCATTAAGATAAAAATGTTCTTTTTATTGTGTAAATTTAGAATTCAGATCGAGAAAAATTTGATAACAATTTTTCGATAAGATTTATTTTTGTTTTTACTTTTGTCATTTCCTAAATGTGAATTTCATGACTGGTACGATAATCAATCAATGGATAGTAAATCGAGGATAATAATGTTCAGATTTACAAAAATATTGACACAAATGATAAGAATGTTTACAGATTGTCATAATCGACTTTATTCATGAATTGGAAATTAACCAGTTTAAATTAGATTCTTTTATCTTTGAAAGTTATATGCTAGCTATATGATAACAAAAACAATTGATTTCTAAAAATATCTTATAAATATTAAATATTGAATGGGTAAAGTTGAAGAAATTTTATTATTCAAAGTTAGTAACCTATTTTCAAAATATTTATTTCTATTATTTATTATTCTTTAATAATTACAATCATTTTACTTAAACACAAATTTATTTCCAATTCATGCAAGTTTACGAAATATAAAATAAAATGGGAAAAATCGACTTATTGTAAAAACTGAATTAATAACATATGACATATAATTTATACAGCATCAAAAAACCTTCCTGACCTTTAATTAACTGGTACCAGTTTCAATGGAGAACATTTTACACATAAAATTTTGAAAAATTAAGAAATACTAAAAATGAAAAAACTGTAGAAAAATAGAAAATACAAAAATAATCACCTAATTCTGGACCATATGATTTTGATGCCAATCCAAATGATGATCAGTTTATTTTTTCACTCACACGCACACGAGAAATTTGATTAATACATGCACAGCCCACTTTATCTTCAATAATTTGACACCGTTTATATATTTTTTTAAATAAAAAAATCTTTTTTATTAAATTTAAATGTAAAATTGTTTTTCTAATTCTATAAATAATGAAATATAGTACACCATTCACTCCGAAACCGACAAGTCAGCTCCTGACTGCTCCTGACCTGTGATGAAAATATACTTACTACAGTTGCTTTGCTTCCACGCTAGCGGTATCTTTTTCCCTCCCACTTTTTACCTTTTTTATTATCAGGGACGTCTTAACTAAAATTAAAACCCTATGCTATCATTTTTTATGATAAAAAGATGTTTCTTTTTCAGGGTGGCCGAAAAATTTCATTTTCAAAATTCCCTGATTTTTCCCTGACCAATTTTTCTTTTTCCCTGATAGTACAGTCGAATTAGCGTCTTTGTCTTAAAATTTTTGGATGCGCGTAAATTTGAAGCCTTGAAAAGTTCCAGGCTGATTTATTAATAAATTGTTTGTTATTAACAAGAAACGTGAAATCGCATCATTTTTTCGACACGTTTACTTGTATTTTTACTTTCGACTAAGAGATAAGTCAAAAGTGTCTCCAATTTTTTTTTTAGTACATCAAATAAACTTTAAGACGAGCCCTTTTCGAATATCCCACGACAAATAGTTTACGAGATATGAATTTGTTAATTAATATTGTGCCTTTTTCAGGAAAGACAAAGCAATGATGAATATTCATTGGTGCAAAAAAGTGGCGATAAAAGTATTAAAAACATTTTTTTTAAATTTCAGAATCCAGAAATGACACAGGGGTGCACTCAGAAAAATTTTTTGTTGATTCAACAAAAATTTGGTTGGATCAAACAAATAAATACATTGCTATATGGCCAATAAAATGTTTGGTTGATTCAACTAAATTTGAAGTAGCTACATTTTTCGTTGAACAAATTATTTTTTACAAAAAAAAAACATATTTTAGACCAAATTCGTTCAATTTTTAACAAGAGAAATCTGCTTTCAACGAAAATAATGCATCCTCAAACAAAAAAAACCACATTTCACCAATTATGTGAATTTTCAACCAAAAAGATGAATTTTCTATCAGAAGAAGACTAATTTTCAACTAATAACACACATTATAAACAAAGAATAGAATCGTTTAATTTTCAGTTAGAGAAGTAAATTTTTAAACAAATAAAAAGAAAATTTCAACCAAACGAATATATTTAAATTTTTAGTTGAAAAAATTAATTTTTGATTTAAAAAATAATTTTCAACTAAACGAATGAAAATTTTAACCAAAAAGATGAATTTTCTACCAAAAAAAAAATAATTTTTGAGAAAATGCATGAATTTTCCATCAAAAATTTGTTTATTAATGGAATTTTCAACCCAATAGTTGCATCTTCAACCAAAAAGGTTGATTTTCGATAAAAAAAAAAATAAATTTTCAACTAAATGCATAAATTTTCAACTAAAACCCATAAATCTTTAACAAAGTATATAATAGTTTAATTTTTAGTTAGGGAAATAAGTTTTCAAGCAAATAAAATTAATTTCCAACTAAACAAATGAATTTTTTCATAAGAAATTGAGTTAAATTTTTAGTTTAAAAATTAATTTTTAATAAAAAAGACTATTGTTTGGCCAAAGCAAATAAATAAAATACATTCATTTTAACTAAAAAGGTTAATTTTTTACCGAAAAAAGACAAAGTTGTTAACAAAATAGATACATTTATAACTAAAAGAGATAAATTAAAAAAAAATAGATTAGTTAAATTTTCAGATAGAGAAATAAGTTTTTAAGCAAATAACTTAAATTTTCGTAAAAGTATTAAAATTTTCAAGGAAACAAATAAATTCTCTACCGAAAAGATTAAATGTCTATAATAAAATTTCAAAACAAAATTTAGTTTGGTGTGAAATTTTCTGTATTTGCTGAAAGTTTGTCTTTTGTGGTCGAAAATTAATCTTCTGGGTAACTAATTCATCTTTTTGGTTGAAAATTCAACTATTAGGCTGAAAATTCCATTAAAAATTAAATTATTTCGTTTAAAATTCATCTATTTTGTTAAAAATTATTCTTTTTTGGTAGACATTTAATATAGTTGGTTTTAATTTCATTTACCACGTTGAAAATTAGTTTTTGTTTACTGAAAATTAATTTCCTTAACTAAAAATTTAAATATTCCATTTTACGTCGAAATTTTTTTTCATAAATATTTAATCTTTTTGGTAGAAGATTCATCTTTTGGGTAGAAAATTCAACTATTTGGTAAAATTTTGATTTTTTGGATTGAAGATGCATATTTTAGTCAAAAGTTTATTTCTTTGCTTAAAAATTTACCAAATTTTTTTAAAAATTCGTTTTTTTTGTGTTGAAAATAATGTTCTTATGTAAAAATGTAGTTATTTAATTTTTGCTATAAAATTCATTTTTTCCTGGTAAAAATTCACTTATATTTGGTTGAAAAATTGTCTTTTTTAGTTGAAAATTCAATTGTTTTGGTAGAAAATGCATATTTTTGGGTTGTAAATTCAACTTTTTTTTCAAAAATTCGTTTTTCTGACTTAAAAACTCAACATTTTGTATGAGATTTTTTTCTTTATCAATCAAAAAATCTTTCTGGGTTGAAAATTGAACTTTTTTGTTGAAAATTCGTATTTTTTGGTTTAATTCACAGTTTTTTATTGAAAATTAAAATATTTTTTTGTTGGAAACATCAACTATGACATTTTTTTGTTGAGAATTCATTTTTCTTATCAAAGATTCATCAGGTTGATCGAAAATTTAACTATTTTGTTGAAAATTCACTTTTTATTGTTTAAAAGTTAATTATTATAAATGAAAATGTAATAATAAAATTTTGAAGAATTTGAAAGAAAAATTTAGAAACTGTTCAATAATTTTTAAAGATTTCGGTAAAAATTTAAAATGGTTTAGATTTAATTTTAAAAGGATAATTTAAAGTTTTGAAGATTTCAAAACGTGTGAAAAAAATCGTACTTTTTAATTACAAATAGTGGAAAAAGTATCGTATGACTAGAAAATTCCCGAATATAAAAAATAAAAATTTGAAGGAATCTGTATTATCATAGGAGTTGGTAACGATTGATCATATGTAGATAACTTTCAAGAACTATGAAACTGGAAATCAACAATATCGATCTAAGGTAACTGATTTCCAGTTTAATAGTTCTTGAAAGTTATCTACATACGATAAATCGTTACCAACTCCTATGATAATGCAGATTCCATATAATTTAACTTGTTTTCAAAACATAACTCCTTGCTATGAATATTGAAAAGCGAATATCTGGAAAAAGCATCTGGTTTCGATCTCGCTAGTAGCTTAGTTGTTAAAGCACCCGACCGGCAACCGGTAGACGTGGGGTTCGAATCCCACCGGAGCGAAGAAGAAACATCTTTTTTCAGAAGTAAATAATTTTCAATAAAATTTTTTAATACACTGTCAGGAATCAACAAATTCGGAAATTTGATTATTCGAGAATTTTCCCATTTGGAAATTTGATTATTCGGGAATTTTCCAATTCGCGAATTTTACAGTTTTGGGAATTTTACTTTTCGGGATTATTCAGTCGTCCCAATTGTTAAACATGTATACTTTTTGAAATATATAAATACTTTATAATGTTTCTCTTATTATATATAATTTTATATAACTTAGAAATTTTATTGTAAAAATTGATAATATAGAAATCATGTATAAATTTATCTTCTGATTTCATACGTGAACAACAAATTGTAAATTTATATCATTAGAACATGAATAACCAGTGAAATATGCCTTTGCCGATTCAAAAGTGAAAAAATCGATTTTCATATTGTTAATAAATTAAAGACAATATTAAAATAAAATTTTTTTTTGCATTACATTTTTTCAAAAGCCTGGCAGATTATAACAGCCCATTTCATAGTTCCTTTCTATTAATATTAAAATATTATTCGGAAGTCTGATTTAAAAAAATAAAAAAAATGCAAAAAAAAAATTGGTTATTTATTTATACTAAATATCTGCAAACCCGATTCCTACCTTACCGACAGTCTTTTTTTTTAACAACTTGCGTCCACCCAAATAGAGATATCGTGTTGAAAATTTGGGAAATCAAATAAAAAACACTTAGGAACGTTTATTACAATTTTTAATTTCTGAAAATGCAAAAAAAATCCAAAAATTGTTCATAAATAATTTTTTTTAATTAAACAAATTTTAGGATTATACAAACGTTCATCAGTGCTTTTTACTTAAGTTGCCAATTTTTCAACTAGATATCTTAATTCGTGTGGACGTAAGCCATTGCGAAAAAAATGTCGGTAAAGTAGGAATAGGTTCAGAGCCACATAGAATTAATTAATTTTTAATGCAAAAAAGAAGAACATTATTTTTCATCAACTGATTAAGTTTTTAATATTAGAGAAATTATTTTAAAGTGATTCAATTGGAGAATATAGTTTGAGTTTGTAAATAATATACCGATATGCAAAATATTATTAAATAAAAATGAACTTTTACAATAAATTTATAAATAAATGATTAATAATTGTTTTTAATATAAATCATAACCTCCATTGCAATATAACGATTTTGATTTTGAAAAATCAGGTTTGAAAGAAAATTTAAGAAGATTTCAAAACATTTAGGAAAAATTTGAATCATTTTAAAGGATATTTAAAAGTTTTTGAAAAATTCCAGAATTAATTTAAATATTGAGAATTTTGTAACAATTGTTTAACAAGATGTAGATTTTTTTAAGATTTTAAAACAAAATTTAGAA
>CAKNWT010293295.1:0-12141 GCA_932066315.1 Andricus coriarius | reverse complement strand
TCAAAAGCTTTTAACTCCCAAGTGACATCAGGATACTGCCGATTATAGAAATGAGGCAAGATAAAATAACAAAACGCTTCAACTTCCGCCAAACCTTTCCGTGTTTGCATCTCAAGCAGGGATATGAGGATAGAAAGTGGTAGCCCGCTCCTCCAAGGGGAAATTTGGTATCCCTGGCTACGGCCTTGACCAAGCGACATTAAGTGCAGTTGGGAAACCAAATATAACATCAGAACTGGTTTGGGGATGCAAAATGGCATTAAACCAACTTGCAGAAAAGAACAAAGTGGCTCTCATATGGGTCCTTGGTCACACAGGGATCAAGGGCAACGAAAAGGCGGATTAGTTGGCAAAATGCGGCGGAGCAAGTGAATACATAGGACCAGAACTAGTACGGGGACTAGCGTCTTGCTGCTTCGGGATGGCCATCAGAAGCTGGATCCGAACAAAGCATCGGGAATACTGGAAACGAATATAGGGTTGCGGACAGGATAATACCATCCTGGGCTATATATGCAGGATGGACAGAGCCAGAGAAATCCTAGGTTTACCCAAGAAAGGTATAAGGACAGTGGTCCAGATGATTACAGGGCACAACCACCTGAATTATCACATGCACAAGATGGGGCATAACTCCACGACAGAGTTCAGGAAATTTTGCAAGGATGGTGAAACATCGCTGTATGTCTTATGCCAGTGCCCGGTATTATCTAGGCTCAGGCAACAAACTCTTGGGGTCCATTGCATAGAACCTTCAGGAAATTACAACGCGATCACTGGTTGACTAACCAGGCTTCACCAAGAGGTCTGGGGTCATCTTCTAAAAGCGAGTAGTTAAGTGAGTGGCACAATAGGTTTTATAGCTTTAGCGCCAGGGGGCTCCAACGGGACTCCCCGCCCGCATATAAACTAAACTAAATTTCATTAATATTCTTATAAATGACTGATAATAGAAAGTAAACATACATTGTAAGAATAAGTAACATTTTGATTTGAGTGGGGTTTTTGTACGCGTTTCACACTTACCCGTAATTACGGAAAATCTGAACTCGTTGACACACTACTAAAGAAAGTTAAAAATATTTCTTGATGCAAGTTTTTGTTGATTAAAGAAGCCGACGAATAAAAGTAGAAAGTCCAAATATAATAATAAATAATATTTGAAATATCATTGTATAAAGTTTAACTTTGTAATTTGGTAGTACACTTACCCCAATCGACACTATAAAAAAAAATTTGTTTTACTTTGTGCACCGCTACAGCAAGCTCTGTTGAGCCGATTAACGTAAAATTTTAACTATAGGTGCGTGGTTTTATTATCTAGCGCAATTTCTCAGGCATTTATAATATCACTAATAGTTTTAAGAAAGTGTTGTATAGTAAATCATAAAAAAGTTGAATTTTTCAACATTGCGCACGGGTGCAGCCAAATCTATTGGTTTGGTTAACATATTTAAAATTGTAACTACAAGTGTGCCGTACAACTTTGTAGTACTATGTCTCAAGTATTTATATGATCATCAGTTTACAAAATTGTATAGATTGAAGCATACAATATATTGATTTAAATTATGTTTTCTCGTTCCACATCATTGTCACTGTTCGTGCATCGAAATTTCGGTACGAATAGCCTGATTTTCCAGGTTCCATTATTCGTACTGAAAAAGTATGGCTGTTCGTACCGAAATTTAGGTACGCGTAGCCACGGTGATTATTAGATAAGAATTGTATAATATAAATTATAAAATAAAATACTAAATAATAATTGTAATATAATAATAAATAAGTTCTAAAAAAATGCATAGTAAATGTGTAGTTGTTCCGATTACTGCTTTCACCCAAACATTCTCAGCTGTATCTACATTAGTGGGAAGACGAACAAACCTTGTGTGTGTTTAATGGCAATTAAACCCTCCTCACCATCCGCGAGAATAATTACTAGTATAGATGGTCTGCGGTCGCAACGAAAGACATCAAAATTATTTAAACTTAATACAAAATTGTTCATGTCTTTTCTAAGCCATATGTTTAGGAGGAAGTAATTACATCATTAGAAATTCCATTAAGTGATTAAATCAATTGATGTAGCTTCATTCGTATACCTCTGAAATTTTAGTAATAAATGATTATCAGGTGATAACGTTCTATAGTGTATCACGATTAAGACAAAAATTATGCTTCTCATAAAAAAATGCTCTGATAAAAATTTGTATACCTTTTTAAGTTTAACAATTTTGATGCTAGACATTTTCTTGTATCTCTCATAGTTTCAGAGAAAAACATAACTTTTTACTTTTAATAACATTTTTCATGAATTAAACGAAAACTATGCGTTTGATCAAAAAATTGTTTGAAGCAAATTTGTAGATCTTTTTAAGATTAGCAAGTCTGTTTTTTAGAATTTTATCGTACACTAACAGATAAAATTGTTCCCCTAATTACGAAAATCAGATTGAAAGCAAGCTTATCTTACTCTGCGTAAAATTAGGTTAGAAAGATAATAACCGTTAATTCCTAATAACCGTTAGAAATCTTATTTAATTTCGTGTCTACTGAATCCTACTTGAAGTAATCGCAATATTTTATTTATTATATTAGGATATAAATATTTTATTATGTTCTTGGTCTTATTTTAAGGAGGAGATTTCAGACTTTGATTTAAGATGAGAATCGGAAATTTGTTCTAAATCATTTTTCGCAGAGTTAGCAACTTTTTAAGATGAGCCTTTTTTCTGATTTTCATAAGTGGACGCAAATGTTTGAACGATAGTGTAACTTGCATAGCTTCACCCGAGAATGGAATTTTTTACTTTTTATAAGAATTTTCACCATTAAAACGAAAATTTTGCATTTAAAAAAAAAATAGTTGAAAGCAAATTTTCAGATCTTTTTGAGATTAATAAATTTGCTTTTTAACATTTTTTTCATATCTCATGTAGGTTTGCTGGAAAATGGAATCTATTCAGATGCCTTCAAAAGTTATCGTTTTGTCAGACGATGATAGCAACGGCAACCACAGCGATAACGACATTGACAGCGACAACAACGACGACAGATCGACATCGAAAACGTCGAGTTTTTATGAAATTCGCGAATGTCAATTTTCACATAAAACCATTACCGTCTTATTGAGATGAGAATGTAAAAAACGATAAAGAAATAGTAGACATGCAAAAGAGATAAAAAAAACATTAATCTTATGGATATCCAAATTATTTTTTAAGCACCTTTGTTCTAAGGGCGCAATTCGCCAACCTTTTTCTGTCAGTCTTATAATTTTCTTCAATTATTAATTATAATTTTAATAAAAAAAGGAAAAATGAAACGTGTAGGTATTTTATTTTTAATTTATTACTCACATGTACACCATTTTTTAGTATCAACCTATAGAAAACCTATCCTTAATAAGTATTCCATATCCTACGCTAAATTACAATTAAATAAGTTGTTAACAATGAAATAATAAAAAACCACGGTCTTAAAAAGTACAGTGAGAAAGAAAAGTTGTAAATTCATTTTTTGGTTGTCATGTTGCAGTTCATCAGCTTGAATTGATTCCAATAGTGTAAGGCCGTATGAAGAAGTGTCATTCATTCTAAAAAATAAAAAAGTATTGTTTTTTGAAAGAAAAGATATTGTTTTTTTTCATATTATTTAACAAAAACTGAGGCATTCAATTTGAAAGTATAACACGAGAGGTGGACTACTCTCCGTTTGGGTGTACGAGAAATATATTCTCAAAGAATATTCATAATACTTTGAAATACTTGGGAATATTTCGGAATATATTTCAAAGCAAATTACAAATTACATAAAATAACATCAAACAAATACTGACATTCAACATTTACATTAAATCCATTATTTACTTATTTAAATGTACTCTTACGTACTTCTATCACTGAGTTCATTAATAGCATATGTACAACGAAAATTATCCGAATTAGGCTGAAATTATAGATTTCTCAACATTTCAAATCGGCAAACAAATGTCAAAAAGCTTAAAAATTCACCAAATAACGGTCGTTCGTCGGAAAATAAAATTTTTGGCTTTTTACGAAATATAAGTGGAAACACAATGTGAGAATATTTAGAAATATTTCAAAATACTTGAAAATATTTGGGAATACTTTAATATAAATATATATAAAAGAGTCTTAAAATTTTTGCTTACCACTGCAATCGAAAAGTTGACAACTAATGTTTACAGCCTGGACTATTGCAACCTCCCTTTGGTCTTACATTGGCTCCGCTGTGTCCGTATCCATGTCCGTGCCCGTGTCCGTGTCCACCGCCGACTCCTCCTTTGGCGTCAGAACCGGTCATCTGAGAAAGTGCAATAATGCACACTAGAAAGAAGACAATAACAGTTCTTAGGGATGCCATGTTGAACGTTGAATAATTTTGACATGTCTTTCATTGAGCTTTATATAGGCGAAATATTTCCCCCATTTGCTTATTCCCAGTGCTTCATAACAATGACTATCGTAAAATATCGTCAACGTTTTTCAATGGAATGGGGACTACTATCCGTTCACGATACGACGGCCCCTCCAAAACAGCTGCACATTTGGTAATTTACTCGTAAAAACAAAATAGAACAAAAACACAGTTTATACCATGAATAGGCTTATTTTGTTGTGCTCAAAACAAGTCCCTATTGTTATTTATGTACAAAAATTGGGTTGGAAAATATCCTTCGCGAAAAGATGAAAACCGTAGTTTTTTCGCGTCACTCTGTCCTTGCTTGACTTTCGATGGCGACATCTTTGATCTGAAAAGATTGAAAAACGTGAACAAAATCATATGGATGCATTCATATTTTAACTATACACACGTGAAAACAAAATTGCAATATATTAATAACAATTAACGTAAAATTTATTTGAACATGACTATGCTACCTCTCGTAATATACGTAGTAGAGAGTTGTATTTTGGCTTGAATTGCTTGGAAAATTGCATTAAATGCAATCGCATAATAATTAGGAATGACAATCTTGAAACCTATTAATTAATAACAAATAATCCTGTAAGACCAATGAATGGTAGTGTGGGTGTGAGGATACTATGAACTGTGTCACTATGGGATACCATAGCTAAAGGTGACCTCGGGGGGTCTATATTTATTTCAATTAGCCAAGAAATACACTTTTATCGAGTGGACCCTTTAACTATTGTACCCCGCTGTGTCCTCACACCTACACTACCATTCATCGGTCTGCCAGGTTTATCTGTTAATAATTAATAAGTTTGAAGATTGTCATTCCTAATTATTATTCGATTGCATTTGTTGAAATTTTCTAAGCAGTTTAAGCCAAAATACAACTCTCTACTACGTATATTACGAGAGATAGCATAGTCATGTTCAAATTAATGTTACGTTAATGTTTATTAATATATTGCAGTTTTGTTTTTACGTATGTATAGTCAAAATATAAATAAATGCATCTGTATGATTTTTTTCAAATTTTTCACGCTGTTCAGTTCAAAGATGTCGTCATCGAAAGTCAAGCAAGGACAGAGCGACGCGAAAAAACCACGATTTTCATCTTTTCGCGAAGGATATTTTCCAAACCAATTTTTGTACATAAACAAACGAGACTTGTTTTTTTTGTCATCGACACGTTTTCTAAAGTGTGGTATATTTGTGCCGTACTTATATTATTATATTTCGTTTAAACATATAGTTTTTTAAGATTTTGATTTTTGAATTCGATAAATTCACGCAGGTGCAAATATTTTGGATCTTAAAGACTTTTTATGGCAAAATAAATATTTGTAACCTAGTTTGTTTTACAAATATGCAGGTAATATAGAATATCAAGACTTTTATACTACAGAGTGCTCCAAATTAAGATAATATTAAGTGGTTTTAAAGGGTTTTATACATTTTAAAGTATTTTTAAAAATTATAAGGAATTTTGAAAGGATTATAAAAGTTTCAAAGAACTTCAAAAGTTGTTGAAAGGTTTGAAATATTTTAGGATATTTTAAAAAATCCGAAGGAATTTTCAAGAGCTTTCAAAAGATTTGAAATATTTTATGGTAATTTAAAAAATTTCAGAGAATTTTCAAGAGCTTGAAAAGTTTTTAAGGGATTTTAAAGTATTTCAACCGATTTTCAATATTTTAGGGTAGTTTAAAAATTTTTAATGATTTAACTAATTACACCATAAAGAATAATAATAATGAAATTATAATTTTTATATTTTTAGTCCTTAAAAGCAGATATAATTGTTATATTGACTTACAAAACTTCTTCATCTCGAAAATTATTATTTGTACGCTTATTGTAATTAATATAAATTTTAAAAAATCTTGTATCTTGATTTGAAATAATTTCTTTCTATTCAGTTTAAAATCGAATAAATCCAACTTTTTTATTTTCACCCACGGACTACAATCGTTATCTCATGGATTGTATTATATCAAGCCTGTCCTTCTGAGATATTTCTTTTTCATAAGTCAGTTTAGTTACATTTAGTTACTTAATTCGTTAAAACTGATGCTGACATTTATTTTAAGCTATACGAACTTTAGAAGCTGAATTATTGGTAAAAACATTTTAATTTTGTTGTATCCGACTTTTTTTGCTCTTACCTTTTTTATATTAATCCCTTTTTGTTTTAGTCCCTTTTTATGCGTACTTTTTCACGTTTTGTGAGAAAAAGGGCATTTTTTGTTTTTTTTCTAAAAGTATGTACTTTAAAAATCACATTATTCAGGAAAAATATTTTCGTTTTTTACAGCGACATTTCTTGTTCTTACCTTTTTTTTATCTGAAACCCTTCTTATGGTCACTGTTTCACTGTTCTTAAGAAAAGGGATTTTTCTCATAAAGTCACGAACTTTAGAAGCCAAATTATTTTTTTTTTAATTAAGTTTTTTGCGGCTGACATTTTCATTTTTCTACAAAAAATGTACGTTGTGAAAAAATAAATTCTTGCTCTCCAATAATATACTTTCTACAGTTTGTAATTTTAGAGAAAACCCAAAAACAAAAGATTCTTTTCTTTAATTGTTTTAAGAAAGAAAGAAAAATACATTATGGAAAGAAGTTTTACCATTTAATTAAAAATGTGTGGGGACATTTATAAAAACTTAAGTAGCTTCGATATTCCAAATCTGCAATTTAAAAAAATTTAAAATTCAATCCCTATAAGATTTTTTCTTAAAGAAAATAATTACCTTCTATTTTTTATTTTTTATTTTTTAGACATTGCATAACTTTAAACGTCTTGCGAAAATTCAATAATAATTATATATAAAAAACGTGCAATATTGATTTTAAACATGAAAATAAAATATGTTTTTAAACTATACTTACAAGGTGAATTCAATAGAATTTAAACGTATATTCAGGAAAATCAAAAGAATTAAAGTTCAATTCAATAAAATTTCAAGAAATCAAATAAATTCATGACTCATCTCAAGACAATCGAACTAAAAGAAAAGATTCCAGCATAGTGATCTAAAGAAAAGAAATCGCTTCATTTTTCCAATTTTTTACTTTTGAGAATTTCAAATAAAAAGAGTGTGAAATTGAATTTTTAATTCGAAAGCCTTAGTATTTGAACAACGTTTTTTATTTGTAAACTATACAAATTGAGATAATATTAATTGAAACTTTGTAAATAGTTTAAGGCATCAAGAATGAGTAAAAATGCTCAAAAAAAAGTATTCAAAATTAAGCTATTGAAAATTCGAAGAATAGTTGAATGATTTTTTTAATTGTAGTTGATTAAAATTCAGAGTTTTGAATTTTCATTTTTAAACGCTAAAATTTTAATCTTAAGTTTCAGTTTTGCCATTTAAATGGAAACGTTTTAAATTTATGGAATTCTTAGTGTTTGGAAGTTCAAACTAAAACCTACATAGTTAAACAATTTCAAATTTAAGCATTGAAAATTTCCTTCTTAACGTCATTTCAGACTAGATGGAGTCTGAATCCATCAAGTCTGAAATGACGTTGCTCATTAATGTGATTTAAGGAGTTACCTTAGATCGATATTGTTGATTACCAGTTTCAAAGTTAGTGAAAGTTATCTACATATGATCGATCGTTACCAACTCCGATGATAATACAGATTCCTTCTCATTTATTTTTTTCAAATTTCCTGTAGTGGATGAGAATAATAAAAGAGCCCAAAAATCAGCATTTGTGTCCAAATATAGCTGAAAAATAGACTAAAATTATGACAAAGAAAATGTTCATATTCCGTTTTGGAGGTGTTACCGAAACGGACCTATATATCCAGCCATTAAACTTTAAAATCGGCTATGAAGTACTTACCTTTTTTATTCAGGTTTGAAAATAAGAGTAAAATTGACGAAAAAAATCAAATTAAAAAAAAATTCACGTATATTTTTGAATCGAAAAATCTAACACTTTGTTTTTGCGGATTTTTGGGCCCCTAATATAAGGGAAAAAATCGCCAGCTACATCGCTGATATGGTCGTGCAGCCGATTTAAAACCCCCTATAGAATGACCCATGTATTTTTAACGATAAAGTTAATTTTAAATCAAATACTTGAATTTCAAACTAAACAATGATTTGTTTGATTTGCAACCTTCAAGAAGATTAATTTCCTACAAAAAAATAAATTTAGAACAAAATAAATAAAATTTGAACGACATGGTTGATCTTTCAACTAAAAACTATCAATTTTCTACAAAAAATAGGAAAATAGTGGAATTTTCAGTTAAAAAAATGAATTTTCAAACCAACAGAAACAATTTTTAAACAAATTAGTTAAAGTAATTTAACTATTTTGATGGAAATAAAATAAATGTTAAAAAAGCAGTTTAACTTCTACTAAGTAATTAAATTTTCAACCAAAAAAGATGAACTCCCAATGAAAAATTTAATAGTTGAATTTTCAACTAATAACCATAAAGTTTTAATCAAAAATGGAATCATTACATTTTCAGTCGAAAAAATTAATTTTTAACAACAACAAAAACGAGCCTAAGTAGTAAAAAAGAGAAAACTGAATTTTCAACAAAGTAGTTAAATATTCACCCAACTTGTAGAAGTTTTAACCAAACGATATGAATTCTGAACCAAAAATATAATATTAGACTTTTTAATTAAAAAGACTTAACTTTCAACCAAAAATGTTGGATTTTCTTATAAGGCTGTATTAATTCTGGTAGCATTTAAGCGAGAAACCGAAAAAAGGGGAAGTTTCTTGAAAACTGGGGAAAAAGTGGTATTTTTTAATAAAGGAGAAAAGAGAGGAGTCGGTGAAAGAGTGTGATGTCTGTATGTAGATGTTTAGCTTGTAAAATAAAATCACTAATTTTCATCTTTACAAGCACTTAAAAAAATTGTTATTCACATTTATATTTTCCATGTTTATCCCGTGTGGAAAAATTTCGTGGCGCTGTACCGTTTCTGTCTAGTCCGCCTTGAGTCAACACTGGCGCGCCACATGCTGACTGTCCAGTGGCTAGGCTGGGATGCAACGCTCGGATCGACTAGTTTCTAGACAGATCGGCTATTTTAATAAAAAATCATTAATAATTAAATCATATAATTCTTTTTTATGCCATAAAAGTCCAATATATAAATTTTGCAGTTAATTATGAATATAAACAAAGTTTTTGTACAGAAAAAATTAAGAAATGAGTTTCCGCAAATCTCTTGTATATAGGTCGGTTGTCAAACTTCTGATGTAATTTCCTATTATATTCTTGTAACTTTGTCCCGTCGCCTTAACACCTCGGCCATCTAAAAGTTAATTTTTTTTTATTTTTGTCGGATATGAATTCCAATTCATTACATCCCAATATTTATTTCAATAAAACATGAACAATTTTCTAAACATTAAAAGTGCTTGATGTGTAAATAAATCATTGGAAAAAATAAAGTTTGTATCATTTTACTTGCGATTAGGCTACGAAATAATGATTATTCATTATTTCAAAGAATTGAAACGTTAGGCTTGATTATCATTTACGCAACAAATAAATAACTAAAATAAATTAAATACACTCACCTCGCGCACGGTGTCCATTCGCACCGTGTCCATTTTCACGCTTGAGTGATTCCGCCCCCCCCCCACACCTTGGATGCCTACCACACCGCTCGCCGAGACATGAGAGTGCTCGCTCGTCCCTTTAAATCCGGTTAAAACTAGATACTAATCCCATTCGCACTCTGTCCAATTACCCCAGACGCTGAACACCCTGCGGGAGGTGAGTGTAAATCATTAATAATAATCTTTGATCTTCTGGAATATCATCCATATTATACATAGCATTATACATATTAAAATTATTATAAATTCAATATAAATTTATTATAACTTTACTATAACTTTACTATATATAATTCAATTGAAAGAAAATGTTTGTAAACATTCTTAAAAAAAATTGTTCTTAAGAATACAGTTCTTGTATTAGGATTTCAATCACCTTCAACAATTATTGTTTACTATCTTAAATGTGTAATGGTGTACAGTTAATTATTGCTTGAACATTCGTGCAATTGTGTTTTGTAATTTTCTAAATCTTTTACTCAAAAATAATTATTTTTTGAATTCACCGCTCTAATTTTTGTTGAAGTCCGAACCGTGATTCTATCTAGAAACTAGCTGAAATCTGTACAATCTTTGTATATTCAAATTCGTAGCTAACTCCTAGATAGCGCCAAGACTGGAAATAGATAGCAGGAAGGTTTGAATCAAACACGTAGCAAAACTAGACAGCGCCAGTGTAGCGCCAGACTAGTATTGCGTGAATAGACAGGCTTGAGAAAAACTGTACTGGCCTTAGCATGATTCAAGACTGCCACGAAATTTCTCCACACGGGGTTCTGCGTTGTCCCCCCCCCCCCCCCTAAAGCCAGTATGGCATAATTTTGAATTGCTTATCATTTATTTTTAGAGGATATACCTGAAACAACAAGAAAAACAACAAAGTATTAGGTAGTATAATATATTATGTTATTGATACGTCATCAATAACTGTTACAATTTAATTAATATGTGATATATCAAATAGTATGCTACCTAACCGTATGAGGTGGCCCACTACAGATGAACGCTTCCCCACTTTTGAGCTTGTTACCCTACAACTTTAACAAGTTATGATTCAAGAAACTTCTAACTTTATTGTATAAAAACGGCCATATTTGATATAACTCAAAATAAAAAATGTTGGCAGATTGGTAGCTACCAATATTGGATCAATATTGGCGATAGTATTGTGGAAATTTTGCGTCAATGGTAAATCTTGGAACCATTGGGTTCCAGAATAAAAATATTATAGTAATTCCAGTAATAATTCAATATAAAAACCTTGATATTCTAATACCTGGAAATTTGTGAATCAAACCAAGTTGAAAATAATTTATTTAACCACAAAAAGTCTTCGACATAAAAAATATTTAAACCTGCATGAATTTATCAAATTTAAAATCTTGAAATCTTAAATTGCGTACGAAATTCGAAATATATTTTCAAACGATCACTTGCATGTTATAAAAACAATGCAAGAAAAAAGTTGTGTTGACAAATATTAAAACTTGAAAGTAATTACATTAAAAATCCTATAAGTATAGATGTAACCACTTCAAAGGATTACATGTTTAATGTTTCTTTACATCCTATACCAATTTAATGGAAGTAAAAAAGTACTTTGCTAAAAGTAAAATTTAATTGAGTTCTCATACACCTAGAATGCAAAACTTTGATAGAAAAGACGTGACTAACAAGTACAATTAATACCACACTTAATTTTTTTTTAACATGAGCTTTAAAATTTGAAGTGCTCATCTGCCAAATTATTTGTATCCAATGTGTAAAATATGTGTCGTCTCATTTAAAATGGATTTGGTCTTGAATTTATTGTCTTGTACATATCTCCCATTCCACTGGGTAAATTTGACAATATTTTACGATAGTCATCATTATGAAGCATTTGGAGTAAATAATAATTTACTGTCTTATTTTTGCGTCAACTTGAATAAGCATAACTGTGTTTATCTTTATAAGGAAGAGAGGAACTATTTCGTCTGTATGTATAAAGCCATTTGAAAGACATCTCAAAAACATTCAGTTTTCAAAATGACATCCCTAAGAACTGTTACTGTCTTCTCCGTAGTGTGCATTATTGCACTTTCTCAGATAGCC
>CAKNWT010293294.1:4581-17826 GCA_932066315.1 Andricus coriarius | reverse complement strand
AAAAAAAAAATCAAGTCATGTATTACGAAGGAAAAAACGTAATTTTGTATTAAAAATATAGTACTTACGAACAATAATTATTTTAACAATATTCTGTGTAATGCCTTACCATAATTTTTAATTGGTTGAATATTTATAAATCATTACTTATTTTTTTGGGAAAAACATTCCCTACAACTCTGCTGTTTCCAGCTTTTAAAATTAGTAAATTATATCTTCCAATATACTTGTTTGTTTAAAAAATGCTTTCTTTTTAAAAAATTGTTTGAACGATTTCAGCCATAAAAGAAATTACTTTCAAAATTTGAAACAGAGTTGTAGAGAATATTACCCCTCCAAAAAAAGCCATTATTTATTATAATTCAAGCATTTTTCAAAAATATTTTGTTTCTTAAAAACATAGAGAAACTTTTTTTCAGAGATCTGTTTTTAGCACAACTACATTAAGTTCTATACTTACTCGATTGAATAAACAATTCAATTTAAATTTTATTTTTTTATTCGTAGGGAAGTAAAAATTGTTAGTTGCACATTTTTAAATATTCTTTTTCCTTGTGAAATTCAAATATCATTGAAAACTTAATGTAAAAAAATTGACTTTCAAAATTGTAAACAGTAGAGTTGTAGAAAATATTTCCCCGCCAAAAATATTTATAATTTATCATAATTTAGGCATTTTTCAAAAATTGGTAAGAGGCGATAGTAAGAAAAAATTAAATTGTAAAAAATATGGTTAAAATAATTTTTTTTCTAAGTCTGAAAAATTTTGTAATTAAAATAATTTTTTTTATCTGAAATGACATCAATTCTAATAATATTATTTTGATTCTTTAAAGAGAAACTTTTTTTCATTCATGAGTTTTTTGGCACGAAAACTATCTTTAGTTGTGTACTGACTCGATTGAACAAACAATTCAGTTTGAATTTTATTTTTTTATTCTTAGGAAAGTAAAAATTGTTAGTTACATATTTTTAAATATTTTTTTCCCTTGTAAAATTCAAATATCATTAAAAACTGAATGTCATTAATTAAGGAAAGTTTTTAAAAATAAGTTAAAATTGGTTTATAATGTTTAAAAAGTATATTTTTTGAATTTTTGTTGGGTAAATGAGACATTGCTGATTGGCTATGAAATCGTAAGTGTGATAAGTCAAGGTCCCAAAGTTGTTTGAATGAGGTTTCCATTTTTTTCTCAGCAGTGAAGTATTTTTTAGAAAAAAAAGGATAAAAGGAAAATTATCGAACAAAAGGTAGAAGAACCTAAAAAACAAACAAATGCAATAATAATTTACCGAAACAGATAAAGGGATATGAACTCTATAAAGGTACCATAATCAATCAATATATTATATTTTTGTTCTAAGCACTTTTATTTTTGTTGGTATAGTGCCAAAAACGCCGAATCTCGTGTTTAATAAGGATTTGAAAAGTTAAAAAAGTATCTATTAATATGCCAAAATATTACAAAAGTTTACATGAGATTACACCAGATAATATTAGGTTATACGTGATTACATTGAATTACACAAGATTACAGAGATTACAAGGGATTCCATATATTACATGGGATTACAAAAGATTATAAGGGATTACACAAGATTGCATAAGATTGCATATCTAAGTATACGCTAGATTACAACAGTGTTTACCCCTCGGTTTGGCCTTTTTAAATTAATTGAAAATTAAAGTTCCAAAATTTTATGAAATAGTAAAAAATCTCTATAAACTTTAAAGTGGTAAATGACGAGTGTGCGTGTTACGCTCCCAATTAAGAGTTGCTACGTATAGGGTCAACTGGCTAAATTATCGCAGTTGACGTTTTGCACCTTCCAATTTATTTTAATAAAGACAATTTGCTGCTTTGTGACTCGGAAGAACGTTCTAGGGTCTTTTTTTTTATTGTTTTTTCATTGTCTCCCGAATCGGGTGTGGTAGTCAATGACACCATATAACTATTTTTAGTTTAATTTAAGGATATAAAGCAAGGCAGGAGTCGATTTTTCTTTTAAACAAATACAAACTTTGAGATATTTTTACACTGTTTCTAAACTTACATATATATGGAAATATATTTCAGTATTTATGTATTAAATGCAAATTTTTTTAATAATGTTCATTTAATTTGACATTCTTTCTTAATTTGGGATGAAGAAATACTCTCGTTACGAAAATATCTTGCATTCAGAGATTTCTTTACAAAATAAATAATTAATAATTGGAATAATTGAAATTCTCATAAAAAAAAAATTAATACCGATGGATAGTATCGGACAATTAACCCAGTGACCTATTGAACAATAGCCTTGACTTTGAACGGTGATAGATTGGTCCAGAATATAGATGAAACTATTTTCGAAAAACCGCTGCAAAGCTTAATAAGTTCTACATTTGAAAAACCTTAGTTTAAGTTATTTGGCATTGTGAGTATTTAATTATCACTTGAGAAAGACAAAAATAAAATTCCGAAGACTTTTTAATGTAAATGGCCCAAATACAACGTGAAATCCTACAGATCACTTTCGTAAAATATCAAATTCTAGAATTCATTTCCCTAGCTCCTTCTAAGGAGCCTCAAGGCAAAATTACTCAACCTAAGGCTAATTTAACGAATAATTTAATAAGCTTTCGAAAAAGCTAATTTTTATTAGGTCACCCGGTTAGTGGTCCGATACTATCCATCGCAAAGTGAGCAAAAATAACATCCGTGGACAAATTTTTTTTCAGAAGACAATTTTTATCCGACTGAACGTTTTTGATTTTAAATTAAATCTGATAACACTCCGCATGAAACAGTCAAGGTGGATTTTTGAGAAAAAAATGTTAATTACCGTATTATTTAATAACCAAAATGAAAAAAAAGATTTAGAGTTTTGAAGTGTACCGCTTTTTAACAAATACGTGGATTTATTAAAAAATGCTTAGAAAATATGAAACAACTATCCAAAAATGATGTTCAATAGCAATGTAAATATTAAAAAATGTATTGAGTTTGTTGTAAATAAATGAAAGAAAATAGTTTCGTGTAGGTTGGCAACGATGGCACTATTTGCCTATTTTTAGACGCACACTCTTACTTTTTTCGACGCAATAAACTGTAAATAACTAACTTCTATATTTTTAAGGATTGTCACTTCGATGAAAATTAATCATTTTTATTGTTGACAACAATCGTTCAAACAAATTTTTATCTGTTTATGTATTTATAAATGGAATTCCGTTTTTTTTTCACGGAATTAACAGCCAATTATTTAATGACTTCTTGCTATGAATTCGATAAAGTTTGATAATTGTTCAAGCAATATTGTTATTGTTATTGATAATTTAATTACCGTGTCTGGACACACTATACGAGTGATTAATTTTTTTTTAACAAATCATCAAGTAATTTTCAGTAGATTCCACAAGAAAAGCGTAATTTTTAGTTCAGAAATGCACCAGATGATAATAGTTTGTTCATTACATTGTTAATAACAATAACAATAGTGGATCGTTATCAAAGTGACTAAAAAAAGTTTTTAAATTTGTCATTAACATTTGATGAACTTAAAAGAACAAGATTTAAATGCTAAAAAATATCCATATAATGCATTTCCTAATTAAGTTTGTTTAAACAATTATTACATATTATCGATTCACAGCAATAAGCCATTGCTTAATTATTGGCCGTTAATTCCGTGACAAAGTGGAATTTTTTTCATCAATACATAACACGATAAATATTTGTTCAAACAATTGTTGTTAAGATTAAAAATTGTTTATTGTCATCAAGGTGCCCTTAAAAAATTAGAAGTTAGTTATTAACAGTTGATTGCGTCGAAAGAACGAAGTTTGTATGCATCCAAATATAGCCAAATAGTGCATTTGTTAATTAAGGTTGTTTCAACGATTATCAATTTTTATTGGATGGCCAAATATGATACTAAGATTTCATTGACAAGTAATATATGATTGATTTCATATAAAGCACATGATTTATTCTACCATGAATACCTCATATAGATAATTGTTTATAAAATAACAAATTATTTATAAATTTTCATTAATTTAACTTGTCAACTCTTTTTTCCATAAATTGTTGAAATTAAGTACGAACCAAGTGACAAATCGTTGCTAATGGCCAAGAGACCATTTTCGTTCACTTATTTGGTTATAATAAATTCAATAAATTTTTTAATATTTGTGTTTCTATTGAGCATCTTATTTGGATTATTGCTTCATGTCATCTAGGTATTTTTGAATAAATCCAAGTATTTGTTAAAAAACGGTAACCTTCAAAAGTCAACATTCCTTTCATTTTTGTTATTACATAAAAACGTACATTTTTTTAAATCTTAAATGACAGTTCGATGTGAAATTTTATTAGATTTCAATAAAAAAATAAACGTTCGAATCGGATGACAATATTTTATTCTGAAAATCAGGTTGTCCAAGGATTTTTTTTGCCCAACTGTGTGTCGCACTAGTGGGGCGAAATGACAAAAAAATGTTCAAAATGCGATTCCGGCTACAATTCTGAATCGATGTCAAAGTTTTTTGAAATTAAAGCTACCTAAATTCTCAAGAGATCTCTTGTGACCGATTTTAAAACGAATATTTTTAAACTTTATTTAAACATAAATTTGAAAAAACAGTTGCAAAATTTAGGATATCGTTGCTTTAATAACATGTTATTAATTAAATATAATTAATATTAGTGTGATCGACAAATGAACATTCGTGAAGCATCACTTGATGTTTTATTATGAATAAATAATTGATTATTAACAATTGTATAGTTATAAAAAATGGTAGGTGATTTCTTAATTGTTTCGGATATTTATGGAGTGATTTTCGTTTTCAATCCAATTTCAAGTAACACAAAAACATTAAAAAATAAAAATAAATGTATTTCTTGTTGTTGTAAACAAGTTTTACAACCAAATGACTAGCATGAGAATTTTTTTCGTGTTTGAGGTACTTTTATTTTTAAATCTGGTTTGTTTGAAACACCATTTATGGTTCATTGAACTATGTTGTGATTTAATAACAGTGATCGTTATTAACAAATGTTGTAAACAAATTCACAGTTTGAGCAATATAATAACACCTACCTGTATGAATGTAAAATTGGCAAGCCCGATAAAGCACGTTTAAAACAAGTACCTTCAACTCTTAAAAATTGTCCAAACAGTGCATTTGTTTATAAAATTGTTTTATAACAATCACTGTAATGAAATCACAATATAGTTTACTGAATCATAACTGATGTTTTAAACAAAGCACGTAAAAAAAAGTTCGTCAAACTCTAAAAAATAGCTCAAACTTGGCATTTCATTATAAAATTTATTTATAGCACGCAAATTTGTGAGAAAATGGCGATGTAGTTTACTGTATTATCACTGGCAAGACTGACAAAGTTCCTTTTAAAAAAAGTAACTGAAAGTCTCAAAATTTGCTTAAACAACGCATTTGTTTATAACATTTGCTGACAACGATAAGAAATACATTTATTTTTATTTCCTAATGTTTACCAGGAATTTGGTAGAAAATTAAAGTATTTGGTTGAAAATAAACTTTTTTGTTGGAAATCCATATTTTTTCACCCTGTAAATCGTGAAATTTATTATATTTCAGGATAAATAATTACATTGATGAATGCCAATAGCTATATTTCTTTTATAATATATTTGGTAATTATTTAAACAATTTTTACTTGTTTAAACCATTTTTCCCCTATAATTCGTGAAAAGTTATTATTTTCTGAAGTTAATGACACGATTAACGAATTCTGAAAGTAATATATTTTTTTAACGATATTTCGAAATTATTGAAACAATTTTTATTTGTTTAATAATATTCTCCTCTGTATATCTTGCAAAGTTACTATTTTCTGGAATTAATAACGCAGATAATGAATGTTAAGATTGACATTTTTGTGCAAAAGAAAAATGCAGGAAATTCTAGCTTTTTTCAAATCTCTTACACTGTCGCTTATTATTCAGTATTTTCTTATCGCAGAACTTATACCTTAATTTTTTACACAATTGTTTTCAGTTTCGTTATGAATAGTTATTTTTTCAGATCAATTTCGTTAAAATAAGAAAATACTGATTAATAAGCGACATAGTATAAAGGATTCGAAGAAATTAGAATTTTCACCATCTTTCCTATGTAAAGGAGCAAGTGATTTTAATTGTTTAAATAACTGCAAACTGTCTTTCACAAGAAAATTCACTCTTAACATTAATTAACTGCATCATTAATTCCAGAAGATAATAACTTTTCACGATTTCCAGGGGAAAAATTGTTTAAACAAATGGAAATTATTTAATATTAATATAAAGAATCATATCGAATGATAAAAGAACAAAAATATATTCATCTTATGAGAAAGTTGAAGATAGTTGAGACAAAATCATAAATTATTTATATTCATCGTGATAGAAATGTTTCCAAAAACAGAAAATTGTCGAAATAAAAATATATTGTAGAAAAAAAAAACATTCCTCAAAGAAGGTTGATTCAATCAAATTAATTCTTCAGAAATACACCAGGAATATTTAAAAATTGCAGGAGAAACATTTTAGATTAACATGAATTTCAGGATAACATCCTGGATTATAATTAATAATAATTAGTTACATTTCTAGGTAGTAATTAGACAGACATGTTACACTTATCGGTTTTACTTTATAACGGTTATAGAAGTTTTTTAAAGGTTAATTAAGGATGTCATGTGATATGTTTACCCGGAAAATCAAATCATTCCAGAAAAAATAAAGTAAAATTGCAAATTATTTTGAGATTTTAATTTGTGAAATTAGGTGATGATATATGGTACTTAAGCTTTGGATGGTCAAGCTTGTTTAGCTAAAGCTGTGGTTTTTTTCTACATATTAGTATAGTTTTTTTTCAGTGAAGGATCTTTAAGAGCCTTTTTGTTTCAAAATTAGGTTTCAAAAAAATGTCATAAAATTATTTTTCCTGTCGAAATTATTTAGATTAAAAAAATGGAAACGAGCACATGTGGTATAGTCAAGAGTTGTGGAGGCTCGTCAACTCGCTCAGCCAATAAGATTCTGCAACTCACTATTGTTGAACCCACATGACCTTTCTTGTGTGCGATAGACTTTCTTTCCCAGCCGCACGTACACTAATTATTACGTATGCAATTAGTTATTGAAGATATTCCACAGCACTGTGAAAAATTAATTAACTTTAATACATGATTTATAAGTCACCTTACATCATCTTCTTCCTTTAATTAATCAAGTATTTAGAATGTTTATATCATATAATTATAAATTATATGCGAATAAGTGATATGAAATCTAATTACGGACTTTTAATAGTACTTTATTGAGTTATTATGATTTCGTGAATAACTGAATTGTTCTTTTTAAAAAAATCCTCTTTTTCAGAACTCTTTTTAATTGAAAGATAGCATTATTTCATGTATTACAGCCTGGAACAGCTGTTAACAATAATCCATCATAAATGAGATAAGAAATATTTCAGATTGCACAAATTAGACTGTACAATATTTACCTGCTCTTATTATAATGACACGAAAAAGAAAACACCTTTATAAACATTTATATTTTTTCAGTTGGTTTTTAAAACCTTAGGAAGATAAAATTGTTAAAAATTGGTCGAATGTTGTAAAATCTTTCGACAAAATTTTAGAACCTAACGATACTATAACAAAACGTTCGTTTTAAATCGATAAAGAAAGAATAATTTAATAGAGCGTCAATTGTAAATTCATAAAAAGATTATTTTTAGGGAATTTTCATTGTAAGTCTATTACGTAAATTTGAAATCTGAAATTAAATTTGCATTCTGATTATGGTTGGACTTCCTTCACCTCTATAGCACATGACACTGACCTTCGCGTAAAGCAATATTTATCTTTGCGCAACACGTACGCTCCTATTACCGCATTTTAAATCGGAAAAACGGCAACATGGTAATATACCGTGAAAGAAAGAATGTAATTTCTTAGTTTAATCAATTCAAACATTAACTTAAATTGATTGAAAAACTGAAAGCTGTAAAGTTACAGAACTCAATTTAAATAAATATAAGGGAACTTATGTGACACTTGTTCTGTAACAGTTCTGTAAAAACTCTTACAGAACTGTTCCTCGTTCTTAATTACAATTCTGGAACAATTACGTAACTCAGTTGTAACAATGTTACCTCCTTTCTTTAGAGCAGGGGGGGGGGCAAAAACGACAGTTGGTAACATTGGAGGGGACAGGGGCAATAGAAGTAAAGTTAGAAGTTAATTTTTCTTGGTTGAAAATTTAATTATTTTAATGAAAATGCAATTATTTTGTTAAAAATTCACGTTTTTGGTAAAAAATTTAACTATTTGGTTGAACATTCATGTATTTTATTAAAAATTCTTCTTTTTTGGTAGAAAATTAATCTTCTTGATTGAAAAATCATCTTTTTGTTTAAAAATTCAAGATTTTGGTGTTTGATCTTTTTTGAAGATTAGTGTCTTTGATTGAAAATTTAACTAATTTGTAGAAAATTAATTTTTGAACTAAAACTTCAACTATTCCATTTTTGAGTTAAAAATTCGACTACTTATTTGAAAATTCATTATTTTAAGTTGAAAATTCAACTATTTGGTTAAAAATTTATCTATTTCATTAAAAATTCATCTTTTTGGTATAAAATTTTTCCTCTTGGTTAAAAAATCATGCTCTTGGTTGAAAATTCAACTTTTTGGTTGAATGTTAAACTTTTTTGTTAAAAATTAATTTTGTTGTTGAAGATTCAACCTTTTAATTGAAAATTCAGTTCTTTGGTGGGAAATTTAACTATTCTGTTGAAAATTCGTTTTCTTTATATTAAGATTTTTTCTAGTAGGAAATTCAGCTATTTGGTTCAAAATTAATGTATTTTCAAGGTCGTTTTTTTGTTCAAAAATTAATCTTCCCTGTTAAAAATTGATTCTTTTTGGTTAAATGCAATTGTCTGGTTGGAAATTCGTGTTTTTGGCTGAGCATTTAATTATTTTTTTGAAAATTCGTCTTTTTTGGTTTAATTAAACTATTTTTTATTTTTAAATAAAAAATTTCTTTTTTGAAGATTTATAATTTTAGTTTAAAAATCTACTTTTTCGTAGAATTTTGACCTCTTTTGTTGAAAATCCATTTTTGTGTTGAAGGTGCATAATTTTAGTCAAAAAGTAATTTCTTTGTTTGAATGTTCATTGTTTGTATGGGTTCAGAATTAATTTTTTTACTAAAAATTCTACTATTTGATTCAAAATTCATGTATTTTGTTGAAAAGTCGTCTGCTTGGTTGAAAATTAATCCGTTTTGGTTAAGGATTCATTCCACTATTTTCTTAAAAAAAAATCTTTCTTGGTTGAATTAACTTGTTTTTTATTACAACATAAAATCCTTTTTAGTTGAAGATTCATCATTTTAGTTGAAAATTCAACTGCTTGTTTGTAAATTAACTTTGTTGTCGAAAAATCGAATTTTCGGATTGATGATTTAACTGTTTCGTAAAAAATTCGCTTTTTTGGCTTCAAAAATTAACAATTTTGTTGGAAATTCATGTATTGTGTTGAAAATTCGTCTATTGGCAGAAAAAATCTTCTTTGTTGAAAATTCAACTATTAGGTTAAAAAATCAACTATTTTGTTGGAAGTCTACTTTTTTTAAGTTATCTTTGTGGTCGAATATTAAACTGTCTTGTAAAAAATTCGTCCTTTTGGATTGAAAATTCATCCTTCTTAGTTGAAAATTAACTTTTATGTTGAAAATTTAACTGTCTTCGAAAAAAATTCGTCTTTTTGGCTTGAAAATTTAACTGCTTGGTTGAAAGCTTAACTATTTTGTTGAAGATTCGCCTGGGTTCGAACCAGGAACTCCCGCATTTTATATCCTAGTACGTTGTCCAATTACGCCGCCCAGGTCTCGGCGACAAAACAATTTTTAAAATGATATTTTTTAAAGAAAGGTATATAGAAAAAATTAGAGAATTATTAGTCTATCAATTAAAAATTTTATATTGAAATACAATATTTTTGTACATCAAACACACGGTATGATGTGGAATATGGCGTCTTTTGTAGCGCATGAGCCGTCGCTTTTCAGAAAATCCGTCAATGAAATGCAGTGACCTGCTAGTTGTACTCTGGTTCGATGTTACTAACATGCTTGATTTTAACCTTATCTAATATGTGGTCCCAAAAGTGAAAAGTGTATTACAACCAAATTTTAATCAACTCCTTCATCAATATGTATATTTTCTTCTTTCATATACATTCGTATAGAGTTAATACTAGACCTTTAAATAAAGTAATTTAGAAAGTTATAAAATACACAATATTTATTTGGTGAAAATGTGTAAGTAACTCAAATCATGGGATATTATTTTAATCTGCAACAGGTATTACAATTTTTTAAATAATATAGTCTTGAAACATTTCAAAAATTAGCATGCGATTTAAAATACACTCAGAAAATGATTTGTTTGAATCAACGCTATTTTTGTTTGTTCAACCATAGGTTATGGTTATTGTATGGACAACAAAATATTTGGTTGACCCAACAACATTTTTGGGTTGTTTTAGCCAAACATTTTGGTAGATGGAGTATTTGGTTGATTCTAGAAACAAATTTGGTTGCATCAATCAGTAAATAATAAATAAATAAAGGTAGTAGTGTTTTATTAATTTACAAAAATTAATGCACATAATAATATTTGTATTATGTGTAAGATAATATAAAATCCGATATACTGAAAAGAAGTCTATGCAATGTCCTTGATCAGTATGAATAAAGTGCAAAAGTAATTTCGTAATGTATTGATTTCTGTGATTTCATTATTGGGTATGCGTATACAAATGACTCAATTTTCCTTACAAAATGTACTTTTGGTTAGTGAGTATCATTTAGAACAATTTTTATATTTTTTAATGATATAAAATGACAGGTCTTGGGTTGTTATCTTTTAAGAAAAAAATTATAAATATTAAATAAAATCTGACTCATCTTTTCAATGAGATGTGTGCAAAATATTGTTTTGGGACCGATTTTATTGGTCTTACGTGCATTCTGAAAACGATTTGGTTGAGTGAACAAAATTTGTGTGGTTTTAACCATAGAATATGGTTATTATATGGACAACGAAATATTTAGTTAGTTAAATAAACCAAAATTTGTTTAATTCAACCAAACTTTCATATATATCCAAGAAAACAGTTATTTTGGTTAGGACATTTTTTTCTGAGTTAGGTTGAACAAATTGAAAGAATCGGAAACCTTGCACGTGTAATCGGTATCAGGAGAATTTATTGCTCTATTTCTCTGAACTGCGGTTGAACATTATACAATATCTAGTTTTATGGTTCAACAGTACGCATTTCTTTATACGCTCTTTTGTTTTTTCCTTACAAGGATTTTCTTTATTATTATTTAAAATCGATGAAATATCACTTATGCACGAGAAGAGTAATTCTTTTATTACATCTTCAAACGCGAATTTTTCTAAGATTCTTGAGAAAATTAAAAAAGATCTTAGAAGATTTCAGATGCCCATAATTAAAATTTTTGGAACAAAAGTGCATTTTAAACCAAATTTCAACCAAAACAGTTTAATTTTTTAACTCGAAAATATGATTACTTTACAAAAATTTTAATTATCAACCAAATATATGAATTTTCTACCGAGAAGATTAATTTTCTACCAAAAAAGACGAATTTTCAGCTACAAAAGAAAAATTCTCAACCAAAAATAGAATATTTACATTTTTGTTAAAAAAATTAATATTCACTAAAAAAATTGTAGAAAATAGTTAAATTGTCAACGAAAGAGATGATTCTTTAACCAATCAAATCAATCTTAATTAAAAAAATCAATTTTGAACAAAGTAGTTCAATTTTCAACCAACTGTAGTCGAATTTTCAACTTAAATGGATGAATTCTCAATGAAAAATGTAATAATGTATTTTATTTTTTAACCAAAAAAATTTTGTTTATACGCTTGAAACCTTTCAAAATTCTTAAAAAGCTTCTAAATTTTTGGTTCGAAATATTCAAAAATCGAAATTATTTTTTACGTTTTTGGAAAACTTTTCAAGTTTGAAATTATTCTTAAATAATTTAAAAACTCTAAATATCTCTTAACCCTTAAAGCCTACACTTCCTGGATCAAATTAACGTATCGGGATAATTTTTTCCAAACTAAAGCTAAAAGTCTCAGAAAAATGAATATTGTAAAATTAAAAAAGATTAATTCAACACATACTATGAATATTTTGACAAAACTGAAACAACTTTTCAGTCAAAACATCGAGCCGAAAATATCGTCCGGGTGTGATACACCCAGTGAGGGTTAAAATTACTCGAATTTTTTCTAAAATTTTGTAATATTGCAAAATGGAAATAATATTTTTAATCCTTTTAAGATTTAATTTATTTTCGAATCTTTTCAAGACTTCTAAAGCTTCTAAATATCTTCTAAAATAAATAAATTTTCCTACAAACATTTTAAAATACTGCAAAATGAAAAAAATTGTCTTAAAATCTTCCAGATTATTTTCTGGCATAATTTGAAATCTTCAATACTTAAAATTAATCTTTTAAAATGAAACATACATCATTTAAAATTAAAAAGAAACTGATCGGTACCGACAATTTTGTTTACCTGTGCCATTATTTTATTTAGCTTAACTCTTTAAAAGAATGAAAAACTTTACAAATTATAATGAGTTAGCAACATTTTAAGAACAGAATCATTTTCCAATATTAAAAAATCACTTGCAATCAAAATTTTCTCTTTTATCAATATCCGGCTATTTGTACCGAAATTTCGGACACGTAGCCAAGGCCTTTTAATTTATATAATATTTAAATTACTGTTTACGACAAAGTATTATTTAAAAAACACCACATATAAAATCTAAAATACCGAAAATTGATCAAATATTTATGAACAGATTCAAAGAACTCCTCAGCCTTCAGTATTTGTAAATAGTACTTTAGCGATTGTAAGAATGAAGAGTTCAACCAAATTCAATGAACTTATATTCTCGCGACACATTTAGTCATGATTTTTTTTGCAGAGAAATAGTACATGGTATGTAACGCATTTATCGCCAAATATTTTTGAACAAAATTTAAACAAGCTTTTATCACACGGAAAAAATGCGTTCAGTAGCCGTTACGAAATTTTTTGTAAAATTAGGAGAGAATGGCCTTTCAGCAAAATTCAATATTTATTCTGTCCGATT
>CAKNWT010293281.1:0-11601 GCA_932066315.1 Andricus coriarius | reverse complement strand
TGCGACGTGCAGATCACGGTCGGGAACGCTCTCAATGCAGCGGTGTGGGAGAACTCGCGCAGTTGGACACACTACATGTGTTACCGGCAAAGCCCGAAGTGGCGGCAAACCTAAGTTGGGCTAGGCATTGCGCGTATTGCGGATGCGTTTTAGGCAAAGTCCGAAATACTATGTGAATTCGGGCATTGCCTGGCATGAATTCAGGCAAATCTAGATGTAGAAAATGTGTCATAGGCAAAGTTATCAAACAAAACATTCGCTTCGAATTGTCTAGCTTACGAATCCTACGATATCAAAAGTTTGTAAATACTGGAATGAAATTGTTGCTTGCTCAGTACTTTTCTCAAATCAAAGTTTCTATTATTACCTTGACGTGTGAATAACACATCAGAGAGCATGTTGCAGTCGACAAGAGTTCTTATGTGATAATATAATCTTCATTTAAAATGAACGAACTCGAAACTGTAAATGGCTCTTCTCACAATGTGAGTGAGATGATGTTTAAAGAAAAATGTATGATAAGTTGAAAGGCATGAAGAAATCATAAAATTCACATTTGATTCAATCCGACGAAATTGTAATTCTAATTGCCGTATTTTTAAAAATATTTCATGATGGTTTCTATAAAATAGGAATGAAAACCGAAATAATTTCTTCTCTGTACTGCAAAAATCTGTTACAAGAATGTAAATTGAATTTTTGTTAAATTGACAATATACCAAATACTCTCTTATCATTACAAAAAATTAGTAGTAGTAAAAATTCTGTGTTTGGTGGGCTAGATTTTTTAAGATTCAAAATTTCATAATTCGACATTTTGTGTTAACAAGTAACCAGTATATTATAACTCTTTCCATTCAATTTTACTTTTTAAAAAGATAACCATATATGTATATACGTACAATGATATAATTGTGCATTCTTACAATGCCCACGACATATTTGGCACATCTTACGTTGCCTACACTAAAGCAAGGTGAAGTTGCTTTCAACTTTGCCTAAAGCACATTTGGCACACCTAGGTTTGCCTGCATTTATTCCAGGCAAAGCCCGAAATCACAGAGTATTTCGGACTTTGCCTAAAACGCATCCGCAATACGCGCATTGCCTAGCCAAACTTAGGTTTGCCGCCACTTCGGGCTTTGCCGGTAATACATGTAGTGTGTCCAACAGCGCGAGTTCTCCCACACCGCTGCGTTGAGAGCGTTCCCGACCGTGATCTGCACGTCGCACGAAAAACTTGTGCATACAAAAGTTGTTGGAAATGGAGTCCCCTACAACTTTGCCATTCAAATGTGCCACTTATTTTTCAATACAAATAATCAAAAAACGGAAAAAACTGCGTCACTTTCCTGATTTTCCACACTTTTTGCTTATTGTTAGCGACAAATATTTTTTTTACAAAAATATCGTCTGGATAAAAATTGTAGAGAATCTGATTCTCTGCAAATTTGTTACTAACATTTTTCATCGAGAAATGCAAAATACGCGTGCAAATTCACGAAAACACAAAATCCAAGATGGCAGACACTTCCGGTAATTATTTCTTGGACAATTTTGTGATTTCTTCATCTGCTTCCCGGGGGGCACTTAACTGCGTCAAAAAATCTCAGCCCGCGGTTTTTCTGTTTCTTAAATCGAATTTGATCTAAAGTCATTGCGCTGTGAAAGAAGTGACTATAGTAACTTTTTCTTTAAAAAGTTACTAAAAAGTGACTCAACGTGAGTTCAATGTAGAAACCAATAAGAAAAGATTTTTTAAGAGAATAATGTGAATGACCGGAACTGTCATTAAAATAAATGGGCCAGGCTCGAAAGATTAATTTATTTCGGATGAGTTAAAAGGTCTTTTATCATGTCATTTATTTGTAATAAAAAGATTGTCACAGCCCTGTACATAAGTTACATGTCCATAACTGGTGAGGTATAAATTTAACTGATTAGAAAAGTGTACTCGTAAATTAGATGAGCACGTGACATGTGTGTAAATGTGTTGTCAATTGTAGTTTAAAGTGAATTCTTCGAATAAGAGCGTTTTTCTAAACAAGATATAAAACTCCAATCCGGGTGTACATAGAGAAATAAATTCTGTTCTATTCTAATAAATCTGAATCTGCTTTATTTATTGAAGTCATGCTACCTTGTTAATTCTCTTCTCTCTATAATAAATCCCTATCCATGTATATTATCCATATTCATCTTTTGACTCTGAGAATCGAGCAGCCTGAAAAATGAGGTCTGAGATTTACCGAGATTGGACAAACAGAAGTGTGCTAACAGTCTCAGGAGTATAAAAGATCAAAGTATATATTTGCACAAAAATTGAATGGAAGCTTTATTCCTGAAGTATAAACACGTGTTCACTGTACTTAAATGTCTTTCTTTACTTCACATTGTATAAAATGCGAATCTCATCTCAACAATACTGATTAGCTTCTTAAATTGATACTTCAATTATTTTAATTTTAACTGTCGATTCAGTAATGAAAGCACCCATATCCTATTTTTTATGTAAAAATACATCCAGAAATTCGATAATGCATTTTTATTCCAAACAATTCAGGACCAGCAATGATTAAAATTTCAGACTGCAAATTTTTATTTTCTTCTCTGCTATACTTTAGTAACCTTAAAGAAATTACTCCTAATTCGACTGTCCACAATTGAAAAGAAGAAAATTGTTTAATAAGTTTTTTGTATATAAATCACTCTTATTGAGATAAAAAAGTTAAATATAAGCCATAGACCTTGCTGTCGTTCTCTTCAGTTCGGTTCGTGGTCAACTCTACAAGAAGATTCAATATTTTAAGTCAAGAATTTGAAAAATGATTTAAAAGATTCTTTCTCAACTTTTCTTCAATAAATTTGATTCTATATATAAAAATACATACACTTTTATCAAAACGTTTCATCAATTCCAGATGTACAAGAAAAAATATAAAAGATATAGAAACGTAAAATATTAATTTCACACAAGAAAATGTGAATTTAATCCAATAATAATTAATTTCCACGTTATGTTGTAAAATTTAAGAAGTTAAATACAGAATAAATCAAAATTTAAACTCCTTGTGTGACGCCCCCGTAATTATTAAAAAATATTTTGAATTAGTATAATCCTAAGGACCTAAGTGACCCAATGAATGGGTGCATTTCACTTTGAGCGTCTATTTGAACCTTCGCCGGAACCCATTTTCGTTTCGATCCTCTTTAATGTCGAATATTAAAATGTAATTAAAAATTCTTAGAAATTAAACAAATATATTTTTCTGAAAAAATCCAAGAATCTAACGATCAAATTTGAAAACCACGCGTGCGACTCGCTTCGCTCGCAAGATTGAGCCCGCCTAGGTCGCGCGTCTATTGGATCTAGCGCTTCGGGCTTGATAAAATATTTATCTCGCGCTCGGTCACTGCACTTGCCCCACATTTGTGCCCATAACTTTTCAACTTAAAGGTCAAAACATCGACAACTGTAAGTTGGTGATTGTGAGCTCTCTTTTGTTAAAGTTCCTTCGGCTTTAACGAACACATTCTAAACACGGATCTCGTGCTTCGCACTCGGTTTTATCAAAAATGCGAACTTTTCTACATTATATTCAACTCTATTATATCAAATGTACATTATATTTATTTCTATACCTCGGTCTCGGACTGCTTATTCAGATATTGCAAAATAAAGTACAAATTTTTTTTTCATAATAACTTTAATATTTGTTCCTTATTTTGCATTAACTTTTATTCTCAGCTACCCTTAAAATTGTATCATTTACATAAATGTATAATATTACAATTTATAATGTGCATTGATATTTAAATAGACGTATTTTCATTGTCTTGTTTTTAAAATTAAAAAAATGCTCATCCTATAAAAAAACAATTTTGATATTGAACATTTTATTGCATCTTGTGTCATTTTCCCATGAATTTAATTTGTTTATTTTAAATATTATTATTTACTATTTAAGAAAATACGCATCCTAGAGTAAAGCGGTTTCAAGCTTTGTAGATATAATTTACCATCTGTCCAAAAAGTTTAGGCACCGCGATTTTTGTACCGATTTTCGTGAAAATCTCAGCAGAAAAAAATTGTAAAAATATGAGAAAACATGCATGTTGGAGGTAAAGGTTTTGTCAATACTGATACAGAGTTTCAAAAATTTCAGATGATTAGCGATTATTTCCTGGCAAATGAAAGGTGAAAATGTACAATAATCGTATGATCATTTCATAATACAGTGCAACCTATGAATGAGCCCTCTCCGAATAAGACCGCTTCTCCTAATCTTCGTTCGTAAGTTGCCCCCACTACTTCACGCATCATAGAATCGGGGGCGAACCTCCGAATAAGACCGCGCGTGGAAATTGCGTTTTGATCTTAATTTCTGCTTTAAATAATAGTATAGTAATGAAAATTTCAATTGATTTTGTAATAAATTTCATTAACCTATTATTAATACTTCTTAATATTTATACATTTTTATATTAATATATTAATAAATATTTTTAATTATCTAAAAGAAGGTAACACAAAGTAACATATTCAGCTATCCTTGTTGAAAAATAATATTTTTTAATTCAATTGAAAAAAAAGTATCACATAAAATTTCGTCAAATACTGCCAAGTACATCTTGCAAATCACAAATTGAGCATTTTTCCCCAAATAAAAATTTTACCTTACTCATAATACTTATGTAGAATAATATATTTTAAATATTTTAAATAATACTAATACTGATAATAATAGTATTAAGAATATATATATATATATAGTATTATAGTATTATAATATTAGTATTAATATATACCGGGACAGCCCCGTGCATACTATTCAAAAATAAAAAATAAAATAAATCCAACTCACAAAAATGCCTTCGATACATTGGGCTGTAACCATCTTAAGCTTGAGAAAATAATTTTCATAATACATGTAATTCTCACTTGAATATGACTCGAATGCAAGCGGCCCTATTCGGAGGTTGAGCCGAGAATTTTTTGTGGCGATTTCGGACCGCGGGTGAGGGTAACTAATTTCTCGGAAATATATTTCCCTACAAGCCCGAGCCCGGTCTTATTCGTAGGTTACATTGTACTCAAATTTGAATGGCTGTAAGTCACTGAAAATAAATTATGAAATTCTGCAAAATATATGTTGGTTTCGTTGATCCTTTCTGTGCACAGTGGTGAAATTTAAAGCCGAAAATAATAATTTGTTAATAAGTTATTAACAAAAGAGTATAGGTAGGTCTAGGTGTCATCTCCGAAACTAAGGAGCGTACAAAGATGATCCTTGAAGCAAATTGCACATTTTTGGCATCGGACAATGTTGTACGTATTGTCAATGAGCAAAAAGTTGCACTTGAATGTTTAAAAAGCTATTTTTTGCTTTGAAAAATACAAAAGGCTTAATGATAATCGAGACAACCGTATCCCTTTTTTTTGCATCAGGGCTTAGGCTTAGGGGCTGTATAACTGTGCGAGTGTGAGAGAAGGTCGTGTTGCAGTAGCGCCAGAAAAGTCCCATGCTGAGAGTGCGGTTTTCTGGATTATCATAAAGCCTTTTGTATTTCTCCAAGAAAAGAATAATTTTTTAAACATTCAAATGCAACTTTTTGCTGATTGAAAATACGTACAACATTGTCAGAAGCCAAAAATGTGTAATTTTCTTCAAGAATAATCTCTGTACGTTCCTTTAATTTCGAAGATGACACCTCCCTATTCTTTTGACAATAACTTATTAACAAATGATTATTTTTGGCTCTAAATTTCACCACTGTACACAGAAAGGATCAATGAAACCCATATATTTTTTCAGAATTTTTATAATCTATTTTCAGTGACTTACAGCCATTCAAAGTTGAGTATTCTTAAATGATCATATGATTATTGTGCTTTATCACCTTTCACTCGCCAGAAAATAATCGCTAATCATCTGAACATTTTGAAACTCTGTGTCAGTATTCACAAAACCTTCACCTACAACATGCATGTTTTCTCATATTTTTAGAATTTTTTGCTGCTGACATTTTCATGAAAATCTAAACTTTTTTGACAGATAGTAGGCGAATAATTTTGTCAAATAAAATTTTATTGTATGTGTCTTGTGCCGTTTTTCCACAAATTAAATTTTTGAATTTTTGTTCTTATTTTTTGTGATTAAAACAAAAAATACGCATTCTATCAAAATACGATTTATAACGAATTTCTAGATCTTTTTTAGGTAAACAATTATTTTGCATTAATTTTTTATCTTTATTTTGTATCGTTTGACAGCAAAATGGAATTTCTGATTTTTTAGTATTTTGTTGTTCTTGTTGTTAAAACCAGAACCATTGGTCCAAAAATGCTGTTTAACGAAATCAACCTTTCTTTTTGGTCCCTTAAAACGTGTGCCAAAACACTATCCAATCCGATTAGTCTTTCAAAAGTTATCAGCTATACATACGATAATGACAACAAGGATGACGACGACGACGACAGGCAGAGACACCATAACAAAACCTGTTTTTTCTGATTCAAGGGGTCTCGAAACGTGGAGATTTAAAGGATCCGTGATAGTCAGTTTTTGCATAAAACTCATCCCTTATCGTTGATGTGGTTGGGAAAAGAGGAATGAATGTAGTAGTTAATTTATACAATTTTGCATATTAACTTTTAATTATCAAGGCTTTAGGAAAAATTTGGCGGAATTAAAATTTGAATTTCAACGCTCTGAAATATTTATATAGAAGACTTGAAACTTTTGATACTTCAATTGAAAAGAAAGTTTATTTTTTGTTATTTCATCAAAAGTAGTCTTGGAAAAATTTGATTAACTCCGTTGACGCAAGTATTGTCAATGAAGAGAGAGTTTTTACCGTTTTTATAATAAGAAGCACCATTAACATCGGAGGATTGAATTACACAACACTTATGGCATCAGGAGTAGACCTCGAGATTGGAATAGCATTGCTCCCAATAATCACATCACTCGATTGTGTGCCGCAACAATGAATAAATTATTAGATTGTTGTCCGCCCCCCCCCCCCCCCACTTGAAAACGCGCCATTGCATGCACGCAAAGCAGGCGTAAAGTGGCGGCTTGCAGCCCAGTGACGTTTGCTCATGCGCACTCCGTCGCCGGGCCAACAAAAACTTTACGCCCGCTACACATGAAAGTTTACGCCCGCTACCTAAAACTTTACGCCCTTTACATAAAACTTTACGCCCGCTACATAAAACTTTACACCCGCTACACATACACTGTCCGCCGCAAGTGAGAATATGGTGGAATTGATCTTTATCTTTGAAAAAATTGTATTGCTAGACCCGACAGTCTCCCTTCTGCAAAGGACGCTATTTCTTCCTTTCACCTATAAGCTAAAATTGTCAAGTACACCAAACATCCTCTATCTGCTTCACATGCTTATTTTCAAAGGAGGGGGACAAAAAGGTATGGAGTGTATCAAGGGCGTAAAGCTATTTTGCCTTCTTTACGCCCTCGATACACGATATACTATTAACGACATATTTTCTTCACCATCTCAACAATAAATTCTGATCGAATTACCTCCATTGCAGGGTCTTAGAGTCAAGGTAGCGGAAAGAAGAAGTTTCGAAAGGATCGTAGGAACCGGGTCGTAGCCATGAAAACCTCAGTCGAACTACAGCAGTTTAAAAGTGAGTATTTTTCATATAACTTCAGTGTGAAACAGACTTCTCACCTGCAGGCATCTGAATAATTAGTCATTTTCGCTTCCGATGTTTTAGGCGTCATTAATTCTTTTTACAAACTGCAAGTTCTCAGCCTTCTCAAATTTCAAAATTTCTTAAAAGATTAGCAAGTTTTTTTAGTTAAGTATATTGAGATTGAAATTTAATTACTTTAAAAAAATTAAATTTTATGGCGTCTTAACATAAAAATATTTATTTGGTCATTTTTGTCTCTAATGAACCGAAAAGTGAGGTAGTTTAGAATTCTGTTTTTTTAATGGTGAATCTTTTTCATGCTCATTTTGCATAAAAAAATGCATTATAAAATAGATTTCTTTTCGATCTCAAGTATCAAAATATTCAAACCTTATGAAATCTAAATATAGATTCCTGTTACCGATAATCGCCGACATTAATAACTTTAGATATAGATGATTCGTGCGTATATTCATAATGCCCTACAGAGTTCATTATTGTCTGGCATAAAAATTCTTAAAAAATCAAATGCATATTGCCTTATAAGGATTTTTTACAAATCTTATTTTTAATATAGTTATAAAAAGATTGATAATTCAAAACCAGATAACTCACTCACTGTACTTGTCTCCGATCTTCTTCTTCTTTTTTTTAAATTACCTACCCTCTTACCCTTTTTCAAACTTTTTTCTGACCATATTCCTCTTCCGAAAAGTTTTTAAATACAGCAAAATAATCAAATACTTTCGTCAAAGAAAAAGTCCTTAAATAAAACTATTTGCCACTTTTTTCCAGCACCAAAGTACCAATCAAATTCCAACCTAAATCTTCATTTTATACAAAAAAAACCCTCTCCATATCTCGGTGGCAATTTTTTATTATTTAAAAAAATTGAATTATAGATTTTAGTCGCTATTGAAAGACGATTTTCAAAACTAATGAAATTTGAACCTCCAAATTCTTGAATGATTTACTCGGAATTGATTAAATTTTTCTAATAAAACTCTTTTTCTCCCAATTTAGCAACACAATATCTCAGGAATAATTTCTTATTTGTTGTTTAAACAGAAAATTTCACTTTTTATCCTGATCCGCAACCGAGCCTGTTCAAATTTTAGGTTCCTGTCACTTTGAGATTGTAAACTTCCACAAAATTGTACCAGTTAGAATGGTAAAGTTAGCAACAAAAAATTGGTGCAATTTTACTACTCTGATTATTGCATGTTAGAAGTTCCAACCAATCTTGTAACTTTACCACTTTTAGACTGACACTATAGCAAGGCGTTGTAGAAGTACAGTTTCTGCTTGTCAATCTGTGACTTTCAGAGTAGGTAATAAATGGATCTACTTTCAGAGTGTCGAATTTTTTTAAGCTGGTAAAAGTACAGAAACTGTATTGTAACTATATTGTAATTGTAAAGTTTCAAAGTTGTGGAGAACAATGAAAAAAATGGTAAAATTACAATTATTTGTCAAAGAGTGTTTCAGAACGGTATAAATCATGAAAAAATTTATTTACAAATTGTTACAAAATACAGTTGAAAGATGTATTTAGTAAAATTAATTAATTTATTTATATTCGCATCTATGTCAATTTATTTTTTTGATAATTACGTAGTCTACCATCATTCACATTTCTCATGGAGATGCTAAGTTACAATGTTGAATAAAAACACGAATATTTTTCGTTAGAATGCCATCACCTACAAATTCATAATGAATTGTAATTTTACAGAATCTGGCTGGAAACTTATGTAACCTAAAAGTCGAATTCCATACTAAAAGTGGGTATTCGTTATTGACAGTGAAAACGTTACTTTGGGAGTAGGTAATAATCGGACCTACTCTGAACGTGGTAAAATTATCAGAAATTTTGTGTACAGTGTAGTTTTTTCGTATATCCAATTATTAAAAAGTGCATGGTGCCATTTTCGATTAATATCTCAAAACTATCTCGAAACTATTGTTTCTGGGAAACCCGCGTTCATGATTGGATGGAACTTGTTTTTTTAAAATGAAAAGTCTGAAAACTTCAGGTTTATGAGAAATGTAAGGTTATCTAAATAATATATTCAATAATTCAATAATAATAGTCAATGGAACAAGTCTCTCCAGCACTTTAAAATACAAAATTTAATGTATTCCGTTTAAGAAATATAAGATATAGAATCCAAGTGGTCAAAGTTAGTTAATAGTATATTGTGTACCTAGGAGGCAAACGATACTTTATGTCCTTTATGTAACAAATTTATGTTTTACAAATTTATCACGTCTGACATTTGAGATCAGGTTGATGCGGCCATAATTGAACATAGGCGAAAGCAAATGCGCATGTGCAGAGTACGATTATGAGCCTCCTAGGAGTATTATGAGCTCATTATTGTGCTACACGCGCATTCGCTGCCGCTCCTTCTGTTGTGTAAACAGCTACCTTCAGAGCTACAAAGATGCTGATAAAACGCATAAATCATGCATGCGTTACATAAAATATATCATCAAACGCGAAACGCGGGATCCGATAGATTTTTTTAAATAGAATTTCTCAATTTTTAGTAAGCATTACTAAAATCATCTCACAATTCTTAACAATTTTCTGATATGTTAGTGTTTTTCTTCGGAAATTATTAGTATTTATACTCGTATAATTCCAAGAATATTACAAATTTTCCAACCTCTTCATGTTATTTTGGTGTACTTCACCTAAAATTGATATTTTTAAACAAAAATCATTAGATTCAAGTCCAATAATTTTTGTTTAAAATAATCAAATTCAGTAGCATGAACAACTTCGAATTGTTTTAGTATTTTTCGTCGGAAATAAAAATGTTGTTTAAGAAATCATCAGTCGTGAAAGAAGATTCATAGTTTGTCAACAATTTTAGGCTGCTTTGGTGTTTTCATTGAAAATTGGTATTTTCAAACAGAAATCACTATAATTTGTGTTAGAAAAATACATATACAGGGTGTTTTTTTTTAACTTGAGACATCGAAATATCTTAAAATCTCACGCATCCTATGAAAAAAATATCCGTAATAAAAACTTTTTATTTTCGAGGAGAACAGCGACTTGGAACAAAATTTAATCCACCCCACCCCCCAGGAGATATTGGGGGGTGTTTTTTTCGCGAATCGAAAAAAATCTTCCGAATAAAACTACCGTATTTCATGAAGGAAAATCTAAATCTGTAAAAAAAAGTTGGGGTTCTCATTTGAAATTACAAAGTTACCCCCCCCTGCCTTCTGGGGGGGGGGGTCAATTTGTTTAAAGTCGCTTTTCCCCCTCGAAAATAAAAAGTTTTTATTTCGGATATTTTTTCATAGGATGCGTATTTCTTGAGATATTTTGATGTCTCAAGTTAAAAAAAACACCCTTTATATAAATTTGCTAGGTCACTTGGGGTTGTTAGAAAAAGTTTGAAGAACGATAGTGTGGAATTGCGAAGCTGTTGACTCGTATCGCGGACCGAGATTGTGGGCAAAAGATCCGAAAGTTTAGGCTAAGTGGTCGTAAAGTTTTATTATACAAATTGTACTCGTTCTATTAATTAAAAATTTACATCATTAATATAAAGTGTGGACTCTGTAACAGTGGCGGACTGGCCATAGGTTGGGATGCGGGAAACCCCGCCGGCGCCCACCCTATCAGGCGCCCCCCAAGGCATGTAGGCGCCCTCTCATATCATTTTTTGAAGCAATGTAAATGTTTTTAATATTAAACAAGAGAAAGCAGAAGGAATTTACTAAAATGGTACTCCATATACATATTGTACTCCATAAGCTATTTAATCATAAACTAATGCTAGATCTTCTCGAGCGCGGCGCTAGTGTGGTACGCGTAAAGATGGCTGCCGTTATGGTCCGCGTAAATATAACCTGATTTAACCTCGAGGTACAAACAAAAATACAAAACCGGTTATGAATACAATTAAACT
>CAKNWT010293277.1:23693-35049 GCA_932066315.1 Andricus coriarius | reverse complement strand
AAAAAAAAAAAAAAACATTTCACCTAGGAGATCAATAATTTTTATCAAAAAAAAAAAAATGTTTCCAAATATACGTAATACTATTTTGGGGGTGGAGGGGTTTGGTAAAATCTTACTGGGTTTCGCAGGGGGGGGGGGGGTACGTAGGATTAATTTTTTACTAAAATAAACATAGTAAAGCCACATATGTTATAACCACATAAGTTTTCAACCAAGAAATATATTTCAGTCAATAAAGAAAAAATGATCTCATTCAAAATGTTGAATTTTCAAGCCAAATAGACGAATTTTTAACAAACAAACAAAAACGAACTTTCTGATATAAAAAGTGGAATTTTCAACTAAAAAAGAGAGGATTTAAGCAAAAAAATAATGAATTTTCAATTAAAAAATATAAATTTTTAAGCAAAAATGGAATAATTTTGTCATGCCCCAAAGACGAATTTTCTAGAAAACAGTTATATTTTTAAACCGATAATATGATTTTTCAACAACAAAATAGCTAAATTTTCAACCAAAAGAAATTAATTTTTAACTAAAATGATAAATCTTCAACCAAAAACATAATTTATCAACAAAATACATGCGCTTTCAACTCTAAAGATAAATTTACAACCAAAAATAGAATAGTTAAATTTTCAACCAAAGAAATGAATTTTCAACTAAAAAGATGAAGTTAAAATTAAAATAGAATAGTTAAATTTGCAGTTAAAAAAAAATAATTTTTAGCCCAATAAAATGTATTTTTAACAAAGTAATAAAAATTTCAAAAAATAATATGAATGTTCTACCAAGGAGATTAAATTTTTACCATAAAGACAAGTTTTCAACCAAACAGTGGAATTTTTAACAAATTAGTTGAATTTTCAACCAAAACATGTTAATTTGCAATCAAAGAGTTACAGTTTTAGCCGATATCTACGATAACAGATTCATTTTTATATAAAAATACGAATTTTTAAATAAAAAAGACGAATTTTGATCAAGAGTTGAATTTTGAAACAGAAAGACTCTTCAGTCAATAAGGAAATAAAGATTCATCCAAAATGTTGAATTTTCATGCCAAAAAATACGAATTCTCTATAAAGCAATTTCATTTTTGAACCAAAAATATGATTTTTCAACAAAAAAATTCATTTTTAACCAAATAGTTGAGTTTTCAACCAAAAAGGACAAAGTATCAACAAAACAATTGCATTTTGAACGAAAAAGAATGAGTTTTTTAGCAAAATTGATAATGAGGGGTTATATCTAGTTATGTTAATGGCATTTTCCAAATAAAAATTGTAGCCATGTTGACTAAATTGTATTGAAATGTTCTAGAGATGATCGATTACTACATATTTGTAGGTACTTTTTCATTTAAAAAAGTTGAAAACTAGGGGAAATATGGCCGCTGCCACAAAACACGGTTTTCTTATTATTACTTCCGGTGAACATGATAATTCTCGAACGGATTATCTGAAATCAAAAAACCAACAACATTTCATTAGTATATTCCTATACGAAGTTCGTGAACGATGGGATTTTCATTTGGACCAAAATTTCCTTTTTTTGGGCCGAAAACCCGAATTTTTAGAAAAATCGTCGTTATCATGCTCACCGCAAGTAATAATAAAAAAACGTGTTATGCGGCAGCTGCCATATTTCCCCCAGTTTTCAAAATTTTTAAATGAAAAAGTACCTAAAAATATGTAGTAATCTATTATCTCTAGTCCATTTCAATAAAATTGTGTTAACAATGCTAAAAAAAATCTTGAAAATCTCTTAACATTACTAGATATAACCCCTTAACACCTTTTCTTTTCTAAATCTATAAATTCATTCAGGTTCCACGTTTCTTTGATGAACAGAATTTATACGTATGTTCATTCCTTAGCCTGATCTAAGTCTTAATTTTGGGGCGGGGGGGGGGGGGGGGGTTGAAGCAAATCTTTCGGTATATTGCGTGGTGGAAATCCTCCCATCGAATTGAAATTTTCAGAAAAACGACTCACGTAATTTGTAGATGAACCCTAAACTTCAGTTTGTCAAAAAATTCATGGAACTGAAGTTTCCAACGTTTATGTGAAACAAAAAATAAAAACATATAAAAGTTTCCTTACCTAAAATATTAGACATAGATAATGTGGATTTTGGTAGTAAATAGTTGCAAAAAAAGTTTCATCCCCCTAGCTGCCGGGGAACGCAGTTTTTTTCAACCCCTAAACCTGAAAAATCGATAAAAAAATTCTAAAAGCTGTTTCAAATTCTTTACCTAAAATATAAAACCTGAGTATTATAAATTTTGATTGGCAGCTACGGGGATGAAACTTTTTTTGCAACTATTTACTACCAAAATCTACAATATTCACATTTTATATTTTTGGTATGAAACTTTGACAAGATTTTAGAATTTTTTCTTCATTTTTTGAGACTTAGGGGTTGAAAAAAACTGCGTTCCCTGGCAGCTAGGGGGATGCAACTTTTTTTGAAACTATTTTCTACCAAAATCTACAATATTCACATTTTGTATTTTAGGTAAGAAACGTGGACAAGATTTTAGAAATTTTTCTTCGTTTTTTGAGACTTAGGGGTTGAAAACGACTGTGTTCCTTCGCAGCTAGGGGGATCAAACTTTTTTTTTTAATATTTACTATCAAAATTTAAAATATTCAGGTTTTATATTTTAGGTAAAGAATTTGAAACAGCTTTTAGAATTTTTTTAATCGATTTTTGGGGTTTAAGGGTTTAAAAAAACTGCGTTCCCCGGCAGCTAGGGGGATAAAACTTTTTTTGCAACTATTTACTACCAAAATCTACATTATTCATGTCTAATATTTTAGGTAAGGAAACTTTTATATCTTTTTATGTTTCTTTTCACATAAACGTTGGAAACTTCAGTTCCATAAAAATTCCCTGACTCTTTCAGGTTTTCCCTGTCCAGTTTTAAATTGGTTGACTTTCTGGAATTCGCTGACCTGTGGCAACCCTAAATCAACAATACAAATGTTTAAATATTGAGCTAGGGAAACTTTTAAAAACTCAGCATCTTTTGGAAAGAAACTTTTTGACAAATATCCCAACATTGTCATTAACCACCTTAATTTTTTGATTGTACAGAATGATCGTCCAGACTGAAAAGGATTCTCGAAAGTCGCCTACACCAACGAACTGTCAGTGGCAAACTACCAGTTCACAATGTACTGTTTATCCAACAACCCCGGAACGAACAAGCGGAAGATTGAAGTTGACTTTGCGTATGAAGCGATCTCCTGTAGTGGAAGATATGGTAGAGTCGGGTACGAGTCTCAGCGAGGATAGTTACGAGCCCGAGTACGAAGTCGTCGAGCTTGAAGGTGTAAACGACACGAGGAGGCGAAAAAAGCATAAAAATCGAGAAAGACGACACAAAAGGCGCGAGCTCAATTTGAATCCTCCAGCACCCTATCCCATTAAAAGGCTGCGACTGCTTTTGGGAAACGAATCACGTACTATCGATATCCCTCCTTCTTAACAACTAAGTTTCCAGAACTTGTAGTGACAAGGAATCTTTCTTCTAGATAGGGCGCAGCATGAAGCAGCGAATTTTAAATTTCAACAGCGGAACAGTTTTAACAGATAGTAACCTTTCATTTATGTACCTTTAAATTCGATTTACGACTTGAACTCTGTGAAAAACTTGGGGATCGATAGTGCCAGCTCAGGTAACGATTGGAACTGTTCATACTTTTAGGTTTAGTAACTCAGTAAATTTTACGTTTCAATAAGTCTTACACGTCGTATTCGCATTTCAAAAGTGTTCAATAGAGCAACTAGCCTTGCTAATTATTTCGAGAGACTAGTTTCTCTCAAGTACCTAAACGTGTTCGAAGCATTGCTACAGTATCTCTAATCGTCAATCTTTGCTGGCAGTTTGTAAAAAAGTGGATTTGTACATTTGTCTCTTATGTAGCACGATTTGTAAACGCAATAACGTAGATGTTAGGTCTCCACTTTTCTCTCTATCTCTCTTCTCTCTCCCTCTCTCTCTCTAATTTGGTTACTGTTTCCGACGTATTTTTAGATTTCATAGTTTTTTCTTATTGTTTAGGGAGAACGAATGATAATTTATAAATCGGTTTGGCATGAATAGCTACTGAATAGTTAATCAATCTACCTGCACATTCTCCGTGTGGGGAAGGTAAAAATTAAATGAAGGATTTTTCACTGTTGAAGATAGAGCTGGGTATTTGGTTTAAATTAAAATTTTGATTTGGTTTAAACTGAACCTCCAGTGTCTTAGGAAGACGTCTGAAATTCCCTCATTCACACATACTTATACTATGTATAAATAATTATCCTATAATAATTAAGTTAGCTAAATATTAGACTATTAATTACTGGGCGCGAGAACGCAGGTTATATATCACATGGCATTGTAAATAGCGCTTAAGAATAACGAGTTCATGGCTGTATTCTGTATTTTGTAATCACCTAGTGTTACAACCTTGGATGAAAGGTTGAAGGGAGTACCGAATACAATATTGAATAAGTGACTAAGTATTATCTGCGAAATTGAAAACCTACGGATGCGCCAGTCCCTTTTTCAAAATTGAAAGCTTTACCCTGTGATTGGGTACAGCCGAGTCTTCGTATCGAAATGTACGAAATATTGTGTTATTTTCTACGCTCCTTGTTTTTAAGTTGCTTTATTTAGTTGTTTTACTAATCGGCGCTCCAAACGTTTAAGTTATTCGCAAAACTAACATTTTGATTATCGTGTCCAAAGAGACACATACTTCGTAATAGTTTAAGAAAACAAAATTCGCTTATTTTATTGTATATTCGCTTTTGAAATTATATTTTTGTCGATCGTAAAGGATTATGATAAGATTTCCTTTTTATGCGTGTGCAACGTCTTTCTTAGGATTCTCTCTTTCGAAATGAAAGTTTGAGTCGGAAATGGAGTTGAAGATTTTACTTTTACTGATACTTTTTATATTCCCTGAAATCGGTTTTTTAATAACGACGATTCGTGAGAAGCACAGGCAAGTTGTGTGCGGTTTAATTTTTAAATAAGCAGTTCCACTTCCAGTTTTTTAAGGGAACAGATTTGATATTCCTGACTATATATTCCTGACTATGTCGAGGATTGAGTTTGTTAATAATGCACTTTTGTCGTCATAACTTTTGTATTACTTGTATAAAATCCCACTTTTTGTTAACAGTTGCAGTACTCTGTGCAATATAACACGATTTCATACGCATAAGTAATTGTCAAATTTACATACACTGTTTCTTTGTTTGCTAATAATGTAAAAAAAAAGTGATTCAGCATTTGAATATTTAGGCGCCTGTAGGAAATCGAAAGGGCGAGTTTTACTGTTTGCACCGAATTTTTAGCAAGTGTTTCAAAATCATTTCCGTTTGTTGAATGAATGTAGTGAAATTTACCAAGTAAATAAAAGAAGCAACAACTATAAAAAGCAATTAGATTCTCTCTAAAGATGAAGCAAAGATAGATTCAAAAGTGAAAAGAAAAAGGTTTAATTTACTTGAACTGTAGAAAAAGTACACACTCACACAGAGTTATTACTCAACTTGTTGGCATTGAATAATGATATTATGCATAATGATGCTTGTTATAACATCGCGTTATGCATTTAACTATTACTTGACAAATAAGAATTGTATGTATATTTAGTACCTAATGAACTTCGATTCGTGAAAAATTGTAATTGTTGTATATAATTATCTACTGCGTTAATTGTTATCAATCAATCATTATATTATCTGATATCGACATAAATTCAGAGAGATCCCTTCATAATATGATGATATTACAATTCGATAAAAGAAATGCTGAATACTTAAGAGAAAACAAAATGTAACGTACTATATTTTCCGAGGTCATAATCGAAATTAAAATCACTTTTGTCAAAGATGCTTGAACAGGCTTCACAATGCACTTGTATATTTTCCATTACTTCGAGCCGAGAGTGTAGAAAAATTAAAAATTGTTTTGGTACCTAATGCAGCGTTATGCGACAGCGTAAAGTGTAAACATACATATAAATATAATATTATATGCATCAAGCTAAATATCGAATACCGTTATAATGCGCTAGAATTAACAGCTACCGGAAAATGCAGGTTTTCTTCAGAGCCTGACATACGTCGCGACGAATTTGTGATATATCATCCCCTCCTTCATTTTAAATATAGCCGTAATAATCCATTTTGTATAGAAACTACCAGTCTTTTATGTGAAAAACGTGATTTCGCGTTTCAGCATTGCCAGGGGGATCGAAGACTTTGAAAACAAAATATTTCAGCTGATGTAACAAGAAATAGAACAGTTATCCACAATATGGTATTATTTTATTTCTCAATGCGAAGGAAACATTGGTTCAGTTTCATATTTAATAAATCAATAAATTTGTGAAGCGGTAACACATTTGAAAAGATTAGATTGAATTCTAAGAAAAGTTTATTTACTTTTTTGAAGAGTGAAAGTTTCAATTAAATATAATTTTTGATAAATGAGTAAATTTAAAGTCGAATTTTTATAGGAAATTGTTTCACATTAAAAATTTAATTTATAAAATCTTCAGAAGAATGTCAATTTTCTGCTAGAAAGTGGGACAAAAAATTTTGTTTTTCTGGACAATTTTCATCCGATTTCAGCACCTCTTAGAAAATGAAAGTTAACTTCTTACAAATAATATCCAGCAGGTCGCAATATTTAATCAAATTTTTTATATAATAAGAAATTAATGAGCGAAAGTGCTACTTCAAGATTGAAAATACTTGAGACATTTTCCAATTTTTTGTTCAGGATATATGTAAGAACAATGCTTAATCACTACTTTTTTTAAATCCAAAGTGTTAATGTTATAAACAAATGCATATCTTAGCCATTTCGCGCTATGAAGTCTTCGTTCCCTAAACAAAATTGATCAATAATAAATAATATGTTTTAATTTTTAATATCTGATAAAATTGTTCAAATAAACTGAATAACCAAGTACAAATTTTCAACCGGCAGATATATTTTTTTTCGACGGAATCAATTTTAAATTCCCTTGCGATACTTTACCAACCAAAAATAATTTTTTATTCAGCTTGTCAACAAATGGATGTTATTTTTTATTACGAAATCGACTGTCATTGACTCAAAAAGGACCATACTTATTAGAAGCTTTTGTCAGGCGACAATAGGTGTAATTTATTTAAATAAATTTTATCAAAAAATAAAGATTTTCGTCAATTTTGAACCAGCATATTTCGTTTTTTTCAACGAAATTCACTCTAAATAACTTGAAAAAATCCTTCCCTTGTGATACTCTATCAAAGAAGAATAACTTTTCATTTCAGAAACAATTTTATAAACAAAACTTAACTACTTTTCAATAAATGGATGTAGTTTTTTTTACGGAATCGACTGCTAGTGATTCAGAAAGAACCCTATTTATTAGGAGACTTTGTCAGGTGACATATTTGTTACTTTAATGAATACATTTTATAAACAAATACAGATTTTTATAAATTTGCAACCAGAAGATTTCGCTTTTTTAACGGAATTAACTCGAAATAACTTGGCTATTTACCTTTATTATATTATTTTATGAGTGAGCTGCAACTGTTTTTTTTTAATAAACAATTTTACTAAAATATCCGCGATTTCCTCAATTTTTTAGGGAGAGCAACCGTTTCTTTGAACCGTTTGAATTTTTCTGACTATTGTGGCTTTAGCCACATAGCTTGTGCTTCTGAATTTAACGGTCTTCCAACCTTTACTTTGTATTTATATTTTTTTAAATAAAATTTACCTTTAAAACAGCGAAGGATGTCGCCTAATAAAGTCTCCCAATAAATACGGTAATTTTTTATTCATTGGCAGTCAATTTCGTAAAAAAAAAAACAATTATTGCCGGTTGATAAAGTGTCATAAGGGAAGGATTTTTCCAAGTAATTGAAAATTAATTCTGTTTAAAAAACAAAGTCTGTCGGTTGAAAACTCACGAAAATCTGTTTTTATTTGTAAAACTGGTTAAAATAAATAACAATTATTGTCGCCTAACAAAGTTTCCTTGTAACTAAGGTCATTTCTGAGTCGTTGGCAGTCGCTTTCGTAACAAACAACAACATACATTTGTTGATAAGTAGTCAAGTTATGAACTTGTTCATAAAATAAACATTTATTATTAATTGATAAAATATCATAAGCAAAGGATCTTTCCAAGTATTGAAAATTGATTCCGTTGAAGAAACGAAATATGCCGCTTGAAAAATGACGAAAACCTGTATTTGTTTATGAAATTTATTTAAACAATTAAGAATGGTTATCAGGTATTAAAAATCATACATACTATTTATTTCAGACAATCATTAACAAGGACTTTGGATTTAAAAAGAAAAGTAACTTATCATTGTTTTTACGCATATGCCATACAAACAATTTAAAAATAAAATCTCAAGGTACTTTTAATCTTTAAGTTAAATTTAATTCTGAAACCAAAAAGTCTCAAATCGGATCAAAATTATTGTAAGTTCTAGACTAATTTGTCCGGAAAAACTTGTTTTGCCCCACTGTGCGGTGGTTTAAGATTTTCCCGAGTATGAAAAAGCATGACCTAATTTTTTGGACAAAAGAGAGAAACAGAAATGTAATTATTTATAAATAATCAAACTTAATGTTAATTGATAAATAAATAATAATAAATCATCCCACATTTTACAAATCACACATTATTATTATTATTAAAATCTGTGCTTCTTCCCGATGTATCATCTATAAATTATGTCTCATAAAGTGGGACGTATGTGCATCAAGCCCATCATGAAATGCGGCGCATATGCCTCGCACCATGCACGCACCGCGTGCCTCGACCACGGTGCGAGTAACGTGCCCCGCACGTTTTTTATCTGGGCTGTTCCACTGTCAATATAAATAAACTAGTAATACAGAAACTTTTCAACAGAAGCGGCAGAGCCTTTTTTCTTGTTGGGGGCAGAAGCATAGACTTATAATATTGAGTGGCACAATTTGTACATAGTATAATACTACAGTCCAAGCTCCGAGCAATGCCGCTTCTCCGATTTCTCGCTCGAGCGCTACCCCCACCACTTTGGCGTCGCTCGCAATCGATGCATTTCATTGCTAACGCTCCGAGGAGTGCCGGGAACGAATGGGCCGAATCTGAAGGTTTTTTTCGGGCAAAATCTTGAAATTGTTCAGTCAAACAAATTGTTCATTTTATTATACATATAAGAAATAAAATATTAGGAAAACTGTTCGTTCAAAATTATTTTTAGTCCACTTAAAAAAATTGTCTATGATATAAAATCAAATTTATGTACTATAGGGCTAACTAATCTTTGTTTATTTTATGTTTCGTCAAATATTTAAAAGCTTTGGATAAAGATGTTCTGGATGAATGTTCAACATAAAATGTGAACGTTAAAACCTGAAGAAAACCATGAAAAATTATAAAATCGCGTTGAAAAGATATTAGATGTCTGATTTCAGCTCATTTAATATGCGTTTCTATGAGAAAACTGCTCGCAGTATTATTGCGCAGTACAAAACGTGGGAAAGAGTGAATTTCCATATTTTAAATGGACGAATATGTATTTTTACTACAGTAAAAAAAAGCTTTTCATTGTTTTTTTTCTTTAAGTTTTACATGTATTGTTATAATGAATAATAAGATTACACGAGTGACATCAAATTGAGGTTATAATTGACAATTCGATATTTGAGTTCCTCTTTGTTTAAAAAAAACAAGCAATACGGGACAGTAATTAATTGTTAATGTACTGCACGAGATTTCACAGGTTACGTTAAAAGTAAAGTGAAATATTATATTATAAATTATGGCCAAGTAGGGCCAGTCATTTTCGGCTGTCGTTCTTCCTGTCGTTTTCCTGTGGTCGCGAAAAAACGACAGGTAAAAAATGACAGGCCTCACATTTTTTTCCTGTCATATATTTTCATAAGGGATACCTTTAAGCTCGGGTTTATAATGAAATAATCCAATATGAATCACTTTTGTACACATGTAATGTACACTAGGTATACATAAAACGATCTTCGAGATAGATTTTTAACCTAACCGACGCGCGGCATTGCTCAGAGTTCGTCAGCTGAATTCTTCTCCACGCATTCGACCGTGACCGCGCTTAGAGTGGGGGTTTATGGCTTCTTGGAATTATACTCCCCTACAGCCCCGAAAACGGCATTGCTCGGAGTTTGGACTGTATTATGCTATGGGTCAAAATAGCTCAAGTGTGCCACTTTTAAATCCATAGTTCTAATTTTCAATCAATTTGTACAGCTTTCGATACGTTCTTATATCAAAATAACTCCCCTAAAATATTTTTGCAAAACAATTTTTTTTTTCAAGTTATTAACAATCAAAGTTCTTGATCATTTTTTTTTTTTCAAAAATTGATTACTCGCGAACGGTTAATCGAAATTCAATAATTGAGTCATGAAAATTTTTGGTTACGAAGTATACTTTACGCTAAAAAGCTGTTCTATAGTAAAAAACATTTTTGTATTGTTTAAATAATCGTTTGTTTTAAACAATTGAAAATTAATTAAACTTCTCCGCCTGTGAAAGCATTCTTCCACGTTCCAATAAATTCTACAATCTCTTCCGAAAATTCAAACACCAAAAAATTGTATTTTGCAGTAGTTTCGTCATTGTGCGACTATTGGTAATTATAAATAGAATATATACTAGTTCGGGGAATCCCAATACAACGTTTCCTATGATGTCATTTACGCAAATACTTTAAATATTGAAAATTAAAAATTCTTATTCTTATTAAATAACTCTTTTCAATTTTTATAGATTTTTAAAAACTAGAAAGTTTCAGTTTAAAAATTTTTGGTAATCATTTTTAGAGGCTAAAGAGACTTTTATTTTAAGTTTTAAGTACATGTCAGAAAAAGCACTGTTTTTCTCTGCAAATTCAATTTAAAAATCTGAAAATAATGTAACAATTTTCTTAAAATAACAAGGTATTTAAACAACTAGAAAATATTTGCTCTTATATTTCTGTTCTTAACAGAAATACATATATAAGACTCCTACAAGAAGACTCAATATTTTTTAATTGCAGAATTTTTTTTAATGTTAAATGTCAATCTGTTTCCACAAACGTAATAGTATACTTTAGATTTATACATTTTTCTTTTTTGAAATATTTTTGGACAATTTCTTAAAATTTCTTTTTCAAACAAAAATATTGAAAAATCTTTCGAAGAATATAAACAACAAATGTTTTTTATTTTGAAGCCTTCAAAACCCTTAAATAGTTTTTATTTCAAAATCGTAAAAAGCACAGTTCGTTTTAAATGTTTTGAAATATTTTCAAAACCTCT